>JAVIAB010000073.1:8639218-8774218 GCA_032433765.1 Megaustenia siamemsis
AGCTGGGAAGTGTGGATCCATCTGGAATGCTCCAGACCATAACATGTGTTCTTGTTGGGACAGAATATGGGGGCTTATATTTACGCTTTAAAATATAAAAAGAAACTGTTTAGTTACTTGTCTTCAAAACCGCGATTAGATGAATTTAAAACATACAATTAACAAGCGTACAGAAGGATTTAAAACATACAATTAACAAGCGTATAGAAGGATTTAAAACATACAATTAACAAGCGTACAGAAGGATTTAAAACATACAATTAACAAGCGTACAGAAGGATTTAAAACATACAATTAACAACCGTATAGAAGAATTTAAAACATACAATTAACAAGCGTTTAGAGGAATTTAAAACATACAATTAACAAGCGTACAGAAGGATTTAAAACATACAATTAACAAGCGTACAGATGGATTTAAAACACACAATTAACAAGCGTACAGAAGGATTTAAAACATACAATTAACAAGCGTACAGAAGGATTTAAAACATACAATTAACAAGCGTACAGAAGAATTTAAAACACACAATTAACAAGCGTATAGAAGGATTTAAAACATACAATTAACAAGCGTATAGAAGGATTTAAAACATACAATTAACAAGCGTATAGTAGAATTTAAAACATACAATTAACAAGCATACAGAAGGATTTAAAACATACAATTAACAAGCGTTTAGAAGAATTTAAAACATACAATTAACAAGCGTATAGAAGGGTTTAAAACATACAATTAACAAGCGTACAGAAGAATTTAAAACATACAATTAACAAGCGTATAGAAGGATTTAAAACATACAATTAACAAGCGTATAGAAGGATTTAAAACATACAATTAACAAGCGTACACAAGGATTTAAAACATACAATTAACAAGCATACAGAAGGATTTAAAACATACAATTAACAAGCATACAGAAGGATTTATAGCATACAATTAACAAGCATACAGAAGTATTTAAAACATACAATTAACAAGCATACAGATGGATTTAAAACATACAATTAACAAGCATACAGAAGGATTTAAAACATACAATTAACAAGCATACAGAAGGATTTAAAAGATACAATTAAGCAGCATACAGAAGGATTTAAAACATACAATTAACAAGCATACAGAAGGAATTAAAACATACAATTAACAAGCGTACAGAAGAATTTAAAACATACAATTAACAAGCGTATAGAAGGATTTAAAACATACAATTAACAAGCGTATAGAAGGATTTAAAACATACAATTAACAAGCGTATAGAAGGATTTAAAACATACAATTAATAAGCGTATAGAAGGATTTAAAACCTATAATTAATAAGCGTACAATGGATTTAAAACATACAATTAATAAGCGTATAGAAGGATTTAAAACATACAATTAACAAGCTTACAGAAGTATTTAAAACATACAATTAACAAGCATACAGAAGGATTTAAAACCTATAATTAATAAGCGTACAGATGGATTTAAAACATACAATTAATAAGCGTATATAAGGATTTAAAACATACAATTAACAAGCGTACAGAAGGATTTAAAACATACAATTAACAAGCGTACAGAAGGATTTAAAACACACAGTTAACAAGCGTTCATAAGGATTTAAAACATACAATTAACAAGCATACAGAATGATTTAAAACATACAATTAACAAGCATACATAAGGATTTAAAGCATACAATTAATAAGCGTACAGAAGGATTTAAAACATACAATTAATAAGCATACAGAAGGATTTAAAACATACAATTAACAAGCATACAGAAAGATTTAAAGCATACAATTAACAAGCGTACAGAAGGATTTAAAACATACAATTAACAAGCATACAGAAGGATTTAAAACATACAATTAACAAGCGTACAGAAGGATTTAAAACATACAATTAACAAGCGTACAGAAGGATTTAAAACATACAATTAACAAGCATACAGAAGGACATAAAACATACAATTAACAAGCATACAGAAGGACATAAAACATACAATTAACAAGCTTACAGAAGGATTTAAAACACACAATTAACAAGCGTTCATAAGGACATAAAACATACAATTAACAAGCGTATATAAGGATTTAAAACATACAATTAACAAGCGTACAGAAGGATATAGTAACATACAATTAACAAGCGTACAGAAGGATTTAAAACATATTATATTATTATAACAAATTTAAACAAAGAATAAAATCTAAATAGCAGATAAATGTTAATGTTCAACAGCTTATATAATTTAATATAAACGATTTAGCGAGCGTTTATAATTGGCGACATTATGCAGTGTAACAATATGTTTTCTCCTTCTTTCTTCTTTCCCTTTTCACTGATAACTAAAAGGTGTCGTGGTTTATATCATTTGTCGTTCTTGTGCTGCTCGAATTGTCTGAATTAGTGATTTTCCTTTGTTGTTACATGTCTCTGTCTCTGCATCTATCCATCTTCTCTTGGTATTCCTCTTGGTCTTTTTCCATGCATTCTCGAGAAGAACGCCCTTGATGGTGATTTGTGAGGATTCATTCTGACCAGGTGGCCAAACCATTTAAGTTGTTGTTGTTCTATATACTCTTGGCAGGGTTTTGTTACAATATGTAACCTCTTTATATTAGGCGCCAGTATAATTAAATGTAAAATAATTAAGTATGTGTTTGCTTTAGGGTATATGAACATGTAATCTATAAAGCGATAAAAACCGTATAAATTAATCCTGCCAGCATGAAACTGTTCAATAATTCAGCAGTTTTGGCAGCTTTAACAAAACTGAGTAATCGAACTATGCCATAACAAATGAAAGCAATATATCTGCAATGAGAATAATTAAAACCTTAGAACTGTGTCAATATTTACTGTTCTCTTATAATTGAAGCATAGGGGCATAACTAAAGCTGAGTTTAAATAGCTACCTTGTTGCATAAAATCTCATTTAATTGATACACGCGTTGTGTAATGGCAGTTTCTTTATAAATATATAACTGCTGGCTCCATTAGCCAAATATTGCTTTTCTGATGTATTCAAGTAAACACATAGGTATTAGCACCTCCCACAGCCTCCATTGTTTACATGCACCAGGTGTCGACCGTGTATAATCAACAATGGCCAGCGTTTACGAATGGCCTGAGCCATTATTGAAACGGTTCTCAAATTGTGGCGGAGTGTAACACCATTTTTGGCACAAATTTGGTTCAATGCTTTGGTCAGATTTTGTAAACCCAATAAGCAAAGTCCTATGTTTCAAAACATATGTCCTCTTAATTATTTTGAGTAGCAAAAATTATTGGCTGTGGTTGTAAGAAATATAAATATGTTTCCGCACTGTAGGAAAGGAGGGGGGGGGGTGTCTAGAGATAATACGCTGGCCTATAGAGATAGAACGTCGGTCTATAGCAATAGAACATCGGTTTATAGAGATAGAATATCGGTTTATAGAGATAGAACAACTGTCTATAGAGATATAACATCGGTCTAGAGATATAGAATATCGGTCTATAGAGATAGAACGGCGACCCATAGAGATAGAACGTCGGTCTAGAGAGATAGAACGGCGACCTATAGAGATAGAAGGTCGGTCTATAGCAATAGAACATCGGTTTATAGAGATAGAACATCGGTCTACAGATATAGAATATCGGTCTATAGAGATAGAACATCGGTCTAGAGATATAGAATATCGGTCTATAGAGATAGAACGGCGACCCATAGAGATGGAACGTCGGTCTAGAGAGATAGAACGGCGACCTATAGAGATAGAAGGTCGGCCTATAGAGATAGAACGACGACCTATAGAGATAGAACGTCGGTCTAGAGAGATAGAACATTGGTCTATAGAGATTGAACATCGGTCTATAGAGATAGAACATCGGTCTATAGAGAAGAAGGTCTCGGGTTCGATTCCCACCACAGGCGGTGGAAAATAAAAATGTGAAAAATAATAAATCGAATCCGTGGCTTTACTCTCCCATGGTCTCTGGGTAGTGAGATCCGAAGTCTAGCGCTCATGGAAAACAGCGAAAAATAGGAGATAACCTGTGTGTGTATTCTGCGTACGTTAAAGAACCTTTGGCAGTTAGGGTAGAAAATAGCAGGCCAAAAATGTGGCCACGGTCCGTGCAAAATTAATAGGAAAATCTACCCAAAACACTAAAAATCTTGACGATAAAAATATGAGAGTACTTCTTGAGTGGGAGAATATCTGCCTGTATGGCGGGGGATACCTGAGCACACGGCTGCCAATGTGAAAAATAGGAAGAATCGATATTCACGTAACATGTAGTCCCTCGGGACTTCGCTACAGATATAAAGCTGGCGAACGCAAACAAAACAACAACAAACATTCCGGATGCGCAATGCAGACAATTGATCCTCTTTAGTGCTTTTCTCAAGGTTATTCATAAGGAAGATCGATCTGTTTTCTTCACAGAACAGGATCCACTAACCTCAGGAGGTTTGTGGCTCCCAGGGAAAGACACAGCCGATACAATTACGCACCACTAGCGTCGCAGTCGTTGTCGGATAACATCGTCATCAACGACACATTCTGCCGTGTCTGCCTTGAGGTCTCTGTGATGGCTAATATGTTACTACAGAAGTGAGTAAAAACAGAAATATCGGTGGAGGATTACCATGAGAGTCTTGCGCATTTTCTTTGCTTACATTATTTTACATAAGTCAACATCAAAATAATAATAATAATATGTATTTATGGCTCTAGACTAGCAATAAAAGAATTGATATGGTAATGAAAACACAGTTGATATATGCTAATGCTGAGGAGACAGGTTCAATGGATTTTAGTGATCGCTTTTACGTGGCAATTTGGGATTTGCTTTGAATGACAAAACTGTTACTGAGAGAAATAGATATTGAATGTTGCTACCTCAAGTATTATAATAGCGTGTTGACAATGGCTATGAGGTGGGTATTTGTAGCTTCATTACGCATGGCTGTTAAGGTGTGAGATTCTTGTCCAAGCTGAGAAGATGCTGTCGAAGTGAATGTTTCGTGTACAAAATGTCTTCAACATTTCACAAAGTAGAACATATTTATTGCTGCATTCGTGCGTGGCTTGAGATAATGAACGAGTGGATGCGCTGGTTATGTAAATCACCATCACCTGGCTCTCTGACGTTGAAATAAGGGAGAGATGCCGGACATATTTGCAGAACGTCTATTGTAGGATACGAAAGAACCAAAGAAATCTCTTCCTGCTCAAGTGAAAGAAAGCTAAATTTGAAGGCGGAATAAACAAAGTGTATGAAGTGGAGGATGTATGCGCAAGCACAGCATTATGTGAGTAATCTATATGGATTACCTTTGTTGTCTCCTTGCGTTGATAGCTCACCTATGAGTTTGTCCAGAATGCTGTGATTCGATTATTCATTGTAACCAATCTAATGCGAATGTTTTGTTTTATTTTTTTCTCCCCAACCAGAGATCGCCAAGAAAACTCTCAATATATTTCCAAAGACCATGCACTGTGTTGGTAACAGTTGGGTCCCTTCGATGGTTTTTCTGGGAGCCATGGTCTTGTTCATGAGCAGGGTAGTTAAACAACACATAATGGTCATTCGAATAGCTCTCGTAGATTGCTGCTTGTAACGAGTCCATACATATGATATAGATGTAACTGTCTTCCAAGTGTCACAGCCTTCCCTCTATCATTGCATGCGTCCACATATATGACCCAAGTGTCACAGCCTTCCCTCTATCATTGCATGCGTCCACATATATGACCCAAGTGTCACAGCCTTCCCTCTATCATTGCATGCGTCCACATATATGACCCAAGTGTCAAAGCCATCCCTCTATCATTGCATGCGTCCACATATATGACCCAAGTGTCAAAGCCTTCCCTCTATCATTGCATGCGTCCACATATATGACCCAAGTGTCACAGCCTTCCCTTTGTAATGTCATGCGTCCATACATTTGATCTATGTGTAGCTAACAATTTTATCTTTGTAATGTCATGCGTCCATACATTTGATCTATGTGTAGCTAACAATTTTATCTTTGTAATTTCATGCGTCATTACATTTTGTAAACGTATTACCTTCTTCATGCTTCCACTTACCTTATCCAGCTTTTCCACACTTCCTTAACTTACCTTAACTTGCTAATTCTGTCTTATTTATGAATGAAAACAAGGTGCCTAACAATTTGTTTCTTTTTGTGTGTTAGAATCTTGGAGAGTATATTCTTTATTTACATGAGCCAGTATCTTGAATAATAACAAAATGATAATCCATTTTGCTTGTACGTCTTGAAGGATATCATGTTAATAATTAATATTCCATATTTTTGGTATTCATGATACTATATTGACAAGAAATGTTCAACAGTTGTTCTTGTTGATTGTTACAATCACTCTTGTGAGCCTTGGCTGTCCTAAGCTTTACTCCTAGCTTAAAGTGAGTTGCGATAAATGTGCCTTTCGACCCGACACATTCGACATTAGGAAGACGCTTTTCCATGTTTACTTTCCTTGGGATTTCGACCTATATTTACTTTCTATGTTACGCAAGCTATTCTCAGGACCATCACTTTAAATGAGATCTTGGTCAGCGCTGGTTCATCAAACCTGGCAGCAGGAAGCAGCTATATGTCTCAGTGTAATAAGCTCGTTTACTGCACCGTGCCTGCTAGTTATGGAAGGTGTACAGTTGAAGAGAAACGAAAGAAAGAAAATCTCTGCCACGTACGTCTTATGTAGCAACTGCATCGTGAAAAAATGGTTAAGAGCCTCGTCACACCACGTGACGTATAGGGAATATGGTGTTAGTGATCATCTTTTTTTTTTATAGAACTCCGACACATTATTTTGCGGTAATGTGGTCAGTACTACGCCGTGCTGCAGCGCTTTCAAATAAAACAATACGGTACCCATTTACGGCTGGGTGAACCTGGAAGCCGTTGATCAGGATCGAACCTGACCCCTAGTCTACAGTAGTCCAGTTCAATAACCACTGAGCTAACGCGGCTCCCTTTATCGTTAACTCTTTCTGCACGGAAGCTTTTTATCAATGCCACGAAAGAGATGTCAGAAACTAAAGTTATTCAAGGTTTTAAGACTCAATCTACATATCTATACTTATCTAGCATATAACATATTATATATGACGTTTTAGATAATTGAAGAAGGTTTTCACCAATACGATACAAGATATGTAAAAAGAATAGGGTATGAAGACGGTCCACACTAATCAAACTGAGAGTGACGCACTATGCGGCGAAACGTAGGGAAAGAGTTAAAGTTAGAAACAGATCACGAAGACCTCGACAGTAGTGAACGTAAAGATTAGCGACAGTAGTGAACGTAAAGATTAGCGACAGTAGTGAACGTAAAGACTGCTGGATTCCTCTTCTTCTTTCCTTCTTCATTTGCCTTTCAGCGTCTAGGGGAGATAGAACTTGCGGTCTTTTGCTCTTCTTTGGCCTCTCAAGCTGTTATTTTTTCAAGTGTTCTAATATACCATCAATCCATTTTTGTCGTAGGCTCTGGTGTTCTCGCAATGTTTATTGAAGGCTCATTGTCTAGTGTTGTGGTCATTCTGCTTTATGACGTGGCCAAATAATTGTATCTTTTGTTTCTTTATGTATTCTATGGCCGGAATTATTCCTTGTTTTTTTTTTAATCCGTTCTTCCTTTATGATTTTGTCTCTCAGTCTGTTTCCTGTCATTCGTATAACACATTTAATCTCAGTAGAGGTTATTTTTCTTATTGTTCCTGCTTCTAGGGTCCAGGTCTGGTATGTATAGAACAACGTTGGAATGAAGATTGTGTGGTAGAATCCTTGATTTGCTTCAAGATTTATATCCTTGTTGGAGAATAGTGGTGGTTGTTGTCCGATGATTTGCCAACCTTTGTTGCATCTTAAGTCTATTTCTGCTTCTTTTGAATCACCGTCTGTCACTAGACTTCCTAGATATTGAAATTACTGCACTTGACAAAGAAGATTACTGTACTGGATTACGGAATGATTGAATAATAAGTAATAAGTTAATACAGGGATTAATTTTAAGGAAGATAATGATAAAAGAAAAAGGAAGATAATGATAAAAGATGATACATAACTAAAAATTGAAAGTGAAGGAAGTAAATAATGCATGTGGAATAAAAATGTGAAAGGTAAAATCAATATTGATATTGGAGTAGGGGAGTGGTGGAGTAGAGCAGTTAACATCTAGTAGTTTTGATAACACATTTCCTGATGCAGTCCGTGTTCTCTCCTCGGAGTGCTTTCCTTATCTAACAATAGTCTCCTAATTGATGTCTTCTACTGGATCAACTCAAGGTATTGTTCCGAATCTTTTTGCTAATGTTGTCAATTCACCGCCAAAACACCACTTCGTCCTCCACTAATTACAACAGAAAGTAAACAAATAAATGATATTATCAACAGTAGAAAGATAACAAAAGACAACTGATAAAGGCAGTTATCAAGTTCACTACACGTTGTTTTAGTCTAACCCGACAGCAGAACGAGGGCAATATAGTAAAGTAAACATAATTGTCAAGAAAACAATTATATTTTTTATTGTATCAATCGTAAATGCAACTGTTGCGTTAGATCAGTTACGATTAGGAACATTATCACGATTCTGATATCTTGCGATCAAATGAAAATGTACCGACCACAGAGGTCGTATTGGCGATAAACACGATAATTATATGTCGATAGATTTCGCTGGCTGAAGTACGAAAACATGTGTTTCACACTTCACAGTAAGAAGAATATCATATTTTTGGGATTACCAAACACCGTAACACAAAAAAAGAGAAAATTAATCCGTTTTCTGTTTGTGTCATCAAGTGTATTTTCATTTTCTTTATTCTGCCAGTAACTATGCTTTTTGACGGAAGATGTACAAAAGAGGTGAGATGCAGAATGGTTCAGGCAAAAGCAGTTTTCTAGAAAATGAGGAAGATACTATGTAATCCATTCTTGACAATAGAAACAAGAAAAAGATTTCTTAAATGTTATGTAGAACCATTCTTAACATATGGATGCGAATCATGGACAATGGGAGAACAGGCAAGAAAATCACTGGAGTCTGTAGAAATGTGGTTTTACAGAAGAATGTTGAGAATATCATGGACAGCTAAGAAGAGTAATGAAGAGGTTCTGAGAGAGGTCAAAGCAAAAAGAGAGCTAATATCCAATGTTAGGAAGAAACAATTATCATTTTTTGGTCATGTAATGATAGGAGAACAACTGGAAAAATTGAGGTACGAAGAGATAGAAGGAAACAAAGAGAAAAAATAACAGACAGCTTAAGATAATGGCTTGGCAGAAGGTCAACAACAGAAATGATAAATAGCTGTCGAGATCGAAAGTTGTGGAGAGACATGGCACCTACGCCAGCAGGCGCGGTACTTGATGATGATGATGAATGGGTAACTTGAGCGTTAATCTGTAGAACGACCTCGTTTCATGCAGGATTGTTCTAAACGTGTTTATATAGTAGTATCTCGCTGACCTCATTGTTGGTTACCTCAGACCAAGCACTATTGCCTGACATTATTGAACCCAAAACGTTTAAAAGATAACATCTGAATACTAATTACCCATCATATCTGAGATATTGTAGAGGCAATAACAACAAACAAGCTTTTGAATATTGAGTTGTTAGAAAATTTTTATATTTTGATTGGCTTTTGAAGTTAAACATTTGTAACTGATTAAGAAAACATGGCGGAACGCAATATTAGCTTGCTTGTCTCAAAAACAGATCAGAGGAATTAGATAATAATAATGGCGGAAACCAAATTGGGCGAAAACAAACATTGGGTGATCCATTTTTGAGTCGAGGCTATAAAAGAAGCGGTAGTTAGCACGTGAGACGGAAATCAGAATGGAGAGAAGAGACCATGACAGTCAAGATAACATTACAGTTATGGAAGGACAGATAAACAAGAGAGTTAACGATTCGAGATTTAGAAGAAACATTCAGTGATGTTTTAGTAAATTGAGTTATTTCCGGGTCATCATCATTGAACATGTCCATAGGTGCTCAGGTCCCCTCCTCAGCCCTTCCTGTATTGTGTCCAGCGACTGACGGCTCCAGTTCTATGTTGGTTGATCAGTCTTCTTACACGCCCACTAAGTTTCTCGTTTCTGGCTGTGTTCATCTTAACTCCCATCTTTTTCATCCGAAGGAGTGACGTGGTTGTCGAAGTTCTGTGCCATTTCCACATCTCGGAGAAGATTGAATCCCTGATCCATTGGTTGACCGCCTCAACGATATCACAGCTAGCCAACCTGTTCGTTCTTTCATTTATCCGTACTCCTACATGTAGACAAAGGTTACCTTTCGTATTTTTGACTTCTGCAATGATTCAAATCATTATATACGTACAGAGCCCGCTCCATTTATTTTTAGCAAAATAATTATTCAGAACATTTGATTGGAGGGAAAGTGTTTACCTATAGGTGAATAGTTCGGGTCTATTAAGAGATCAGTACTTATTAGGGAAATCAAGGCTATGAATGCACAGATTTCATAGGAGCAGTTGATGATACAAGTTATACACATAAATCGTATTATCGTGTGTTTGATTTTATATTCGGTACAAGATGTTATGTGGGTGTAATTACATAACCTGGGAGAGCGTCATATAACAACGGCCGTAGACTATATACGAATACATAATTTCTACTAATGATATACATTTCTACTAATGAGTACAAAATAGATATAATGCTATTGAGAAAATACAGGACATCCAGGAGTAGTGGGAAATGCTCAAACAATCGATTCAACAAACATCAAAAGAAGTAACACCAGTGACTAAAAGAATCAACAAAAAGAAATGGATGACAGAAGAAATATTACAACTAATGGACGAAAGAAGAAAACATAAGAAAGAAGAACTGACATACAAAAAATTGCACAAAGAGATCCAAAACAAGTGCAGTGAAGCAAAGCAAGGATGGTTAAAACAGAAATGTGAAGAAATGGAAAAACAACAAAAGAAAGACTCAAAATGTAAGCACAATCAGTTAAATGAATTAACAGGAAGAAAAGAAGTCAAAGTTTCAGGATGTGTTAAATCAAAGGAAGGAAATGTAATAATGGGACAGGAGAAGACAATGGAAAGATGGACAGAATATATCAGTCAATTCTATGATGATGAAAGACCAGAATTAAACAATTCAAATGAAGACACAGGACCACCAATAATGCAGAGTGAAGTGGAGGACGCAATTCAACACATGAAAAGAGGCAAAGCTATAGGTCTTGACAATATAACAATCGAAGAGATAAATGCATTAGGAGAGCTGGAGTACAAGTCATAACAAAATTATCCTGTCTTTTACTTTTATGTATAAAATTATGTCTCATGAGCCATATGACTAAAATATTACTAAGAATCACCATGAGACGTGTAAGGAACAAAATAAAACCAGAAATAAGTGAGGAAAAATGTGGATTTGTGGAAGGAAAGGGCACCAATAATAAATATACATCTTAAGAACATTGACATAAAGATCTATAGAGGTAAAGAAAGATTTATAGATGTAAAGAAAGATCTATATATGTGCATTATAAACTACACGAAAGCATTTGACAAAGTAAAGCATGTGGAAATAATCAATATGCTGGAGAAATTAAACATTGATGGCAAGGATCTGCGAATCATAAAAAAACATGTACTGGCAACAAACAGCAGCTATACGAATTAGCAACCAAACAGCCAATTCCAATATATAAAACGAGGAGTCAGACAAGGCTGTGTTCTGTCGCCGGATTTGTTTTCACTTTACAGCGAATATATTATGCAATCAATAGTAGGCAAAAAAGGAATTGAAGTCAACGGTCACAACATAATTAATTTGCGATATGCGGATGACACAGTCTTAATAGCAGAGACAGAGAACGAACTACAAGAAATGATAGACATAATAGTAAAAGAAAGCAACAAGAAAGGTCTCAGTCTGAATAGTAAGAAAACAGAAGTAATGGTTATATCGAAGAAACAATCATCACCTTTATGAAGCATATAAATAGACGAGACAAATCTGAAACAAGTGCAACGTTTCAAATACTTGGGCACAATAATGACATCAGATGGGAGATGCACCACAGAAATAAAAAGCAGAATAGCTCAGGCCAAAATAGCATTTCAGAAAATGAAAAATATCTTACGCAACAAATCTATGTCAATAGAAATGAGAAAGAGAGTTCATCGGTGCTATATAGAACTAATTCTGATTTATGGAAGCGAATCATGGACAGTAGACAAACAAATGAAAAGACGACTAGAGGCCACAGAGATGCGATTCCTCAGAATAATGTTGATTGATTTTTGAGAGGCAGCGGCATTCAGCTTTCCGTTTTCAAACTGTCACGGATTGTTAAGGTGCACATTTTCAACACAAAACCTACTTTCCTGCGTTCCTGTGATAAAATCAATGATTCCTCTATTCTTGCGCATGATTTTACCTTTTTAGATATTAATTTTGTTATTTTGTAAGGAACGATTAAACCTTTGTCATTTAAATTTGTACATTTCTGAACCAACATTTCATGATTTTTGTCACCGCAGGCTTGTCTGGTCGCATACTTTCACTGGAAAGTGTAATATCGCCAAATTAAAAGCACGTGGATTTTGTGTGGTCTTGCAGTGACGAAATAAATCCGTAGCGTAGATACTGTGTATTGTGGACATTTCTTCTTTGTCGAGGAAGCCATGATGTAGTAAATGATGTAGTGGGACTGGGAAAATATTTTTAAAACAGACAGACAGACAGACAAACTGTACATATATATGTGTACAGCTACAAAATTACAACAATCATTTTTTCATAAATCCTTTTCTTCTTCTGCGATCATGGCTCATTCGGTCTAGGATTCCGGACTTTCTTATGAAGGCAGCTGTCTGTTTTAGTGATTCGGTTGCCCCGTATAGTTTCTCTTCCAGGGAGGTGGGTGTGGACCACATTGTCCTTCACAGGTCTGTGTACTGGGGACAATCCTGGAGAACGTGTTTTGTTGTTATGATATCCAGGGTACAGTGACATAGGCTGGTAGTTCCTATTTTGAGTTTGGTGAACATGTGGTTTCTCATTCTGTTGTGGCCATTGCGTAGGCGAAATATGATGACTTGATCCCTCCTTGATAGTTGGAGGTATCCACCACTCTCGTTATACTTTGGGTGTTCTTGTTTCCATTTGTCATGGTACTGGCCTTTGATAATAGATTTGGCTTCATCGTGCTGACCAGATGGTTCTCTTGTGGTAATCTCCCTCCCTCTTTAGCTAATTTGTCTGCGCGTTTGTTTACGTGTATATTACAGTGTGATGGTATCCACTGAATGATCACTCTCTGGAAGTTATTGCATAGTTGGTCTAGGGTTGTTCTCAAGTCATCTAGCTCACTGTTCCTAGGGGTTATTAGTGCTGTTAGGACTGAGTGCATCAGTCAGTATCACCAATATCTTGTGCACGTTATTTTTGTTTGGATACCCGGTTTTGCAGCTTCTTGGAGGGCTTCAGTTTCTTCTTTGTAGTTTTTTGAGAATTTTCTAGTAGCTATTGACTTGATAATCTCTTCCTGGTTATTCAGCTTCAAGAATACACCTACACCTCCATTTCTGGTGGCATTTGTAGCAGAGCCATCTGTGTATATGTGTGACCAGGAGTCATGTGGGTAGTTGTCGTTTATGTGTTTTTCTGCTATGTGTTTTTTCTCTGTGTCTGTTTGTATACCTTTTTTCTTGATTCCTTTTATGTCTTCCTTAAGTTCTGGTATTTTGTGTTTCCCACGAGGAGTCATATCAGATGGGCTTATGGGTTTCGGCATTGTTTGGGACAGTACTCGGTCACTAGTTTTAAGGTCTTTGGAGATCAGAGCGAAGTTGCTCCTCTTTAGTCTCCCTTTTCCGAAATCAGCTATTCTTTGTTGCATGGTGTGGTTAGGGAGCCTTTTATATTTATCTGCTTGTTGCATTACGTTAGTTTTCCGTCTGTCTTCTAAGGGTTGTAAACCTGTTACTGTTTCTAGAGCCTCAATAGGTGTAGATTTCATAGCACTAGTGATGATACGGGCAGCGTGGTTCTGTGTTCTGTTAATTTTGCTAAGCTGTGATTCGGAAGCTGTAGCCCAGGTGGTGATGCCATACTCTAGGATTGCTCCTACTCTTCCTACGTATGGTCGTTTTAGGATATTTCTGACTGCTTCCTCAGTCCGTTCCTGTCAATTTCTTCATAATATCTGTTCGTTTTCTGGCTCTTTTGTTTGCTTTGTCTATCTGATTTATCCATGTCATTCTGCGATCCATGGTGACGCCAAGATATATTGGATTTTGGTCAATAGGGAGTGTATGGTCTTTTATCTTCAATTTTGCAGAGAGTGTGTTTCTTGATAGGCTGAAAATTATGTATGTAGTTGTTTTTTTCCTTAATTGGCAGTAGCCAGGTGTTCGTCCATTTTTCAAGTTTTCCTAGGGCATCCTGCATTCTGGAGCTAGCCACCGACATAGATTCGTCACGACGCCAGGTCGTCTGTGTACTTTGCTGAGTGTATTCTGGGTGGAATGTCCATTACGATGTCATTTATGAAAGCTAAAATGAGCGTTGGGGATAGGACTCCATCTTGTGGGACACCTTGTTCGAGTCTGGCTTTCTTACTTAGTTGTCCATGTACTTGTACTCTGGCCGTTCTGCCTTGTAGGTATTGAGGTATCTAATTTAATAAAAGGCCTTGAATACCAAGCATGAGAAGCTTGTTCTTTAATTCTTCTCCCCATACCGTATCAAACTTCTTCTCCGTGTTGAACCACACTGTCAGTGTATGTTTCTTTTCTTGTCGAGCATCCTCTTTCATTAATAAATCAGCAAAAGAGCTTCCTAAACAAAGATAATGAAAAATTATACCATTGCAAATCTTGTATATTTATCTATATACTTTGAGCGTATAATTCTATCAATATATTGGTTTTTTTTTTTACAATTATTACTATATCTATGTTTATATACTAAACAATCAAGCGTAATATTGGTGGCAATAGATTATTGCTATGCTAAGAAATTAAACACAACAGCCGCTAAAGTACTGAGAAAATGTTCGTTCAGTAAAACTTCGATTTGGCAAACTTGTCAACCATAGTTATCTTCTCACAAAGTTCGCCCACAACACTTTGCAAATGGCTAAAGAGAAGAGACCATCTAGGTTAAGGTATGATTGGGGGGGAGGGGGGGGGGAGGAGGGGGGGGGAGGAAAAGACAAGCAGGAGGGGAAATCACTTTTGAAGTCCGCCAAGTACATGTAATGTGGGGTTGACTTAGGTGCCGTCTGAACGTGCTGCTTTATATCACTTCTAGTTCATGTCAGAGGTTGTTACATAGTTATTTAGTTAATTCGGCGCTCAGTTAATTTCTTGGTCAGCTATTTATTAAATTATATTGTTAGTCAGTCTATTAAAGGACAAAATAAATAGCTCCAAAATCGGTTCACTAATAATATAGTTAGTTATTTAGTTAGTTATTTAAGCTATTCATTATTTATTTTATAATTTATTTAGGTAATTAGTGAATTATTTTGTAAAGCAATTTCTCCGATATTGGTTTTGTTTTTAATCTGTCAGGTATTTTGTTAGTTAGTCAGGTATTTTGTTAGTTAGTCAGTTATTTTGTTACTCAGAAATTATTTTGTGTTCAATTAGCTAGCTCGTTATTATTATGTTTGCTTGCTTGGAACACTTGCTGGTAACATATTCAACGAGTTGATTAGTTAACAAAGCTGATGGACTGGCCGTTTAGTTTCTGTTTCTGCTGTTTATATAAAGACAGTAACACACTTGCTGGTAACATATTCAACGAGTTGATTAGTTAACAAAGCTGATGGACTGGCCGTTTAGTTTCTGTTTCTGCTGTTTATATAAAGACAGTAACACACTTAGTAAAATGTAGTTACAATATTAATTATTTAATTCGTTATTTATTATTTTTGTTTTGTTTAGCTAGCTAGTCAGTTAGTGAGCTAGTTATCTGATTGTTATGTAATCTGTAAATTATTTTGTTGTTCAGTTGGCTGGGTTAGCTGATTAGTTAGATATCTAGTTATTTTATTATTTAGCTATTTGTTATAAAATTATTGCGCTTCATTAACAAATTAATTTGTTAACCACATATTTGGTTAGAAAGTGAATAATTTTCTTACTTAATTATATAATCAGTTGTTGTTAGCTTACCTCATTATTTAGATAATCAACCAACATAATCATTTAAAAAACCGTCTAAGTAGTCTTACCATCAAAAATCATAAATATTATCAAAGACATGTATGATGGTTACACATGTGCAGTTCGAACAGAGGAAGGACTGAGCGAATGTTTCCCAATAGAAACTGGGGTTAAACAAGGATGTATTTTATCGCCCTTGTTATTTGGAATTGTTATGGACTTCATAATGAAGAAATGCTGCACTGGTAATAAAGGCATCGAATGGATACAAGGAGACCATTTGGAGGACCTGGACTTTGCTGATGACATAGTTCTCATCAGCAGTCAGATAAAAACGATGCAGGAAAACACAAATGAACTATCATCAATAGCCAGCAAAATTGGGCTTGAGGTCAATCATGAAAAGACTAAAGTCATGAAAAGTTTAATTCCAACAAGTGACAAAATATACATGGAAAACAAACCAGTAGAAGAGATCGATCACTTTATCTATCTTGAAAGTCACATTGATCGAGAAGGGGATACGAGCAAAGAAATTAGAATCAGACTGGCTAAAGCAGCAATGTCTTTCAGAAGCCTTGAAAAGTTGTGGAAATCAAAACTCATTAGCACAAACACAAAACTTAGGCTATTCAAATCAAATGTACTATCAACCCTTACGTATGCGTGTGAAAGCTGGAAAACAACAAGAGATATAGAAACAAAGTTGAACGCATTCGAAAATAAATGTCTAAGGAAAATACTTGGTATAGAATGGAACGAATTCAAAACAAACGAGGAAATTAGAGAAATCGCCAATCAACCACTAATATCTTCAGTAATAAAGAAAAGACGATGGTCATACGTTGGACATGTGATGAGAAGAGATAATAATCGAATAGCAAAGCAAGCCCTCATATGGGAAACAACAGGTAAAAGAAAAAGAGGAAGACCCAGGGAGACACTGAGAAGAACATTGATGAGAGAGGCAAGAGCAGCAGGAATCGGCTCCCTCAATGAGATAGAACTGCTTGCACAGAACAGAGACAGATGGCGAGATTTGATAAAATATCTTTAAAAGAAAACTGCTAGAACAAAAATTCATATAGGAGAAGGTGTATCTTGGTCTACGCCCTATGGGCCGGTTACGGCTCGAAAGGTCAATAGATAGAAGTAGTCTTTAGTCTTTTTAGTCTTTAGTGTTGATTGGCGTCATCGCAGTCGCACATTCCCACATCAGCTCTGATATCAGTCCCAACAACCATCTAAACATTCGTCTACCAATTGTTCCTGCCCTGCATTGCTTGAACGTGTTGCGTTCTATACCATTGAGGATGTTTTTTCCTGCTTTCGCCCCTCATGACGTGGTGTTCCAACAATATCCCCAGCTTCCTTGTGGTCATCCTGTGAGAGGTGCTGTTTTAAAGGTCTCTCAATGTCATAAGCGTCCAATTTTAAGATTTCCAGCATATTGGAAGACTTCGCCAAACTGTCAGCCATTGCATTGCCACGAACTTCCGCGTGCTCCGGGCATTATAGTAAAATTAGGCTGTCGACAGGACACATGTCGAGTAGGTGCACCCATTCTCTGGAGAGTGGGTATCTTGTCAATCCGGCGAAGCATACTTTGTGAGCGATTCATTATGAGAGCACGTGTTCTATGTCTTTTAACCAACCATGTAATAGCTTCTGTCACAGCCTCAATCCAAAAAGCTAAGCCAGAACTTGAGTGTAATACACGCAAACACATACTGTCTTCTTACACTACGTAAACCATTAAAACCTGCGAGCTCCTTACGTCATGACTAACAAACCCATCATTGTAAATGATTGCGTCACTATCGGGAGGGGTCTAAAAAATGGAAGCATTATCGTTTAATCGGCGTTAAGATCATGCCCGGTCGCAAGATATGTTCGCGTGTGATTCTAACTGCTTAGGCGTTGAATAACACTGAAGGTGTACCAGGAGGTCGAGCAGGGTAGTGTTATGCGCCTACTACTTTTAATTTATTTTGACAGGAAAACTAAAATTATTTTGTTACATAATCTGGGAAAGAAAAGTGGGCGGGATGGCTGAGGTGGTCTAGAAGTAAGACACTAGTCTCTGGAGAAGTTTGGTTAATTTCAGGGTTCAATTCCAAGAATAGGAATATTTCTTCAAAACTAAATAAACATCGAATTTATAGTTCCTTAGTGGATTTATCTTCCCCTGGTCTCTGGGTGGTTAGATTGGATGTCTAGAGCTCTCATGGTAGTGTAATTCGATGTCAAGCCCTCTCTTGGTAGTGTAATTCGATGTCAAGCCCTCTCTTGGTAGTGTAATTCGATGTCAAGCCCTCTCTTGGTAGTGTAATTCGATGTCTAGCCCTCTCTTGGTAGTGTGATTCGATGTCTAGTCCTCTCTTGGTAGTGTGATTTGATTCGATGTCTAGTCCTCTCTTGGTAGTGTGATTCGATGTCTAGCCCTCTCTTGGTAGTGTGATTCGATGTCTAACCCTCTCTTGGTAGTGTGATTCGATGTCTAGTCCTCTCTTGGTAGTGTGATTCGATGGCTAGTCCTCTCTCGGTAGTGTGATTTGATGTCTAGAGCTCTCTTGGTAGTGTGATTGGATGTCTAACCCTCTCTTGGTAGTGTGATTTGATGTCTAGAGCTCTCTTGGTAGTGTGATTCGATGTCTAACCCTCTCTTGGTAGTGTGATTCAATGTCTAACCCTCTCTTGGTAGTGTGATTCGATGTCTAGTCCTCTCTTGGTAGTGTGATTTGATGTCTAGAACTCTCTTGGTATTGTGATTCGATGTCTAACCCTCTCTTGGTAGTGTGATTCGATGTCTAACCCTCTCTTGGTAGTGTGATTCGATGTCTAGTCCTCTCTTGGTAGTGTGATTCGATGTCTAGTCCTCTCTTGGTAGTGTAATTCGATGTCAAGCCCTCTCTTGGTAGTGTAATTCGATGTCAAGCCCTCTCTTGGTAGTGTAATTCGATGTCAAGCCCTCTCTTGGTAGTGTAATTCGATGTCTAGCCCTCTCTTGGTAGTGTGATTCGATGTCTAGTCCTCTCTTGGTAGTGTGATTTGATTCGATGTCTAGTCCTCTCTTGGTAGTGTGATTCGATGTCTAGCCCTCTCTTGGTAGTGTGATTCGATGTCTAACCCTCTCTTGGTAGTGTGATTCGATGTCTAGTCCTCTCTTGGTAGTGTGATTCGATGGCTAGTCCTCTCTCGGTAGTGTGATTTGATGTCTAGAGCTCTCTTGGTAGTGTGATTGGATGTCTAACCCTCTCTTGGTAGTGTGATTCGATGTCTAGTCCTCTCTTGGTAGTGTGATTTGATGTCTAGAGCTCTCTTGGTAGTGTGATTCGATGTCTAACCCTCTCTTGGTAGTGTGATTCAATGTCTAACCCTCTCTTGGTAGTGTGATTCGATGTCTAGTCCTCTCTTGGTAGTGTGATTTGATGTCTAGAACTCTCTTGGTATTGTGATTCGATGTCTAACCCTCTCTTGGTAGTGTGATTCGATGTCTAACCCTCTCTTGGTAGTGTGATTCGATGTCTAGTCCTCTCTTGGTAGTGTGATTCGATGTCTAGTCCTCTCTTGGTAGTGTGATTTGATGTCTAGAGCTCTCTTGGTAGTGTGATTCGATGTCTAACCCTCTCTTGGTAGTGTGATTCGATGTCTAGTCCTCTCTTGGTAGTGTGATTCGATGTCTAGTCCTCTCTTGGTAGTGTGATTTGATGTCTAGAGCTCTCTTGGTAGTGTGATTCGATGTCTAACCCTCTCTTGGTAGTGTGATTCGATGTCTAGTCCTCTCTTGGTAGTGTGATTTGATGTCTAGAACTCTCTTGATAGTGTGATTCGATGTCTAGTCCTCTCTTGGTAGTGTGATTCGATGTATAGCCGTCTCGAAGAACGACTAAAAACAAGAGGTCCCATGTGCACTCGGGCACGTTAAAAATCTTAAAGAATACGCCAAATTTGACAGCCGCCCGGGCAACATCGTCAGCAAAAATCTACCCCACACCCATAGATCCCCAACCGTGCTACGGAGTTCGTGTACGAAGGTCAAGGTTCTCCTCTGAGATTCTCGAAATTTTGAGGGGAAATTCGGAGCACCTACGGATTAGTCCGGTGTGCAATGATGAACACATAACATACATAAAATTTATTTGCCCAGGATTTTACTATTTCATATGTTAAAAGTCTAGTTCCTCCGCAGGACGAGTTGAACACATCGTTTTGTGATTGATTAACAGAGAAGGATTCAAAGCTATAACGTTTCAGCCAACGGACGGCGTTCCTCAGAAAACAAGGGACATATATTATAATATCATCTAACTACAGCAAAGGAAGCAACTAAAACTAGTGAATTGAGTTATTGAGTTATTTGCGGGTCATAATCATTCACTCCGAACATGTCCATAGGTGTTCAGACCCCCTCCTTAGCAAGTCCTTCTATTTTCTGAGGGCCAGATACCATCACCAAATGAAGCCATTAATTAAATTACCTAATTTGCATTCACAAGCGATTGTAATGTACAAATCTTACTAGTAATGAAGAGTGGAAAACAGAAAAAAATAGTAATGAAAGGGAGAGACGTGAGACAGGAAAAATAGTGGTCCGGGGAGGGATTCAACAATAAACTATAAATAGAGAGCTTACCGTTTAGGGTTTTGGTTTGAGCATTTATGTGTTACATTCTATTTATTTATTTTTTTAAGCTCAGGAAATGGAGTGTACAGTAATTTTCAAACCAAGCACAAGGGTCGGTCAAAATAACTTGGCGAGCCGGTTTTGCTCCACGGGCCGCAGGTTGCACACCTTTGGTTTAGACCTCTAAACTATTTCCAACCCCATCATTTATATTTACTATCTCCCCATTTTCTTCCTCAGTTTCTTTTCCCTTCATCTTTCTTATCGTGTCATCATCTACTCTGTCCCCTTACGATGCCTTCCCTCAAACAAATTTCCTATTTTATCTCTGCCTATACCGAATGAGCAAACTAACGTTAACAACTGCACCATTTCTCTTGTTTCTCAATTGTCAGTGTCTCTCGGCTAGTGATCATTCTCCGTTTTGCACTCAAACAGCCAGGACCTCAGATCCCAAAAGCAGCATTAGTAAAAAATAAGTAAAGTACCCCCGTCACGCCAAGTGGCGTATAGGGAATATGGTGTTAGTGACCATAAATTTTACAGACCTTCGGCACGTGATTTTTGGGGTAATGTGGTCGGTATTACGCCCGTGACGCTTTACTTTCCCAGTTTAAAATCCGGTACCCATTAAAGGCTGGGTGAAACGGTAGCCGTCGGTGGGGATCGAACCCTACCTCTTGTCCTTTACAAAAGCAGCGTAGTTTTTTTTTAAATAACTGTATTTCTTCCCTAATAATTCTTTCGCTGCTTCTAATAGTGTAGTTAGATGTTACAACATTGCTTATGTGTGTCCGTCTGTTTGAGTCGTTCTTCTTCTCTTTGGCAGGCTGTATGTAGGCCGAAACCTCATGGTGTTTATCCTCAATGAAGTTGTTACCATACACTGTGATCTTTCATGTAAATCTGTTACAATATACTGTGCTTTAATATATAAATATGTTACAATACGCTGTGCTCTACTATGTAAATGTGTTACAAAATACTGCTCTGCTATGTAAATATGCTACAATACACTGTGCTCTACTATGTAAATGTGTTACAAAATACGACTCTACTTTGTAAATATGTTACAATACACTGGTCTACTATGTGAATGTTTTACAAAATACTGCTCTACTATGTAAATATGTTACAATACACTGCTCTACTATGTAAATGTGTTACAAAATGATGTGTTCCTATGTAAATATGATACAATACACTGCTATAATATGTAGATTAGTTACAATACATTATGCTCTACTATGTAAATCTGTTACAAAACACCACACTACTATGTAAATTTGTTACAATTCGCTGTGGTCTACTATGTAAATTTGATACAGTACACCGAGTTCTGCTATGCAAATCTGTTACAATAAAAATAGTGATCTGCTATGCAAATTTGTTACAATACACTTTGATCTAATATGTAAATTTGTTACAACACACTGTGCTGTACTATTTAAATCAGTTACAATACATTATGCTCTGATGTGTAAATCTGCCACAATACACTATTCTACTTTGTAAATCTGTTATAATAAATATGTTACAATACGCTGTGTTCAAATCAATCCCTGCTCACTAACTTTACCGCAGCACTACATTTACTTGCGTATTCCGTGTTCCCCACATCTCTCCCTTACTGAGGCCCACCCACGTCTTTCCCCACTTTCCTATAACACGTGACGTTCTCCCCACACAATCTGCACATTGTGTTTTTCATTAATAGACCTACCTTGATCAACTAAACAATACAAAATAACAATCTCGACATGACCCGACATTTGACTCGACATGACTCGACATTTTTATCTACAATAAAAATATGCACATTCGTTATCATTTTGCCAATTACATGTTAAAATATGTTATATAAAATATAATACAGATCCCCATGGACCTAACAATCAAGTACTGCCTATTGATGAGTATAACGATGTTATCATCACTGGATTGATACGATACCAAACAATAAAAAAATAAAAATGCACAGCGTGAATAAATAATATCTATTTGCAAAATGTAAGTCACAGAAAAACGTTGCTGGTATATTTTTGTTTGCTGTTTTAATTATACAGTGAGCGTGTGTTTTAAGCGTGGTTAATATGCACTTATTTTTCCGCTCTTCAATTTTGTAACGATTATGTAACAGGCTGCTTCAGCGTATGAGTTAAACAATACATGTAACTTTATTTAGTTCAGTACTGTAGCCTTTGGGAGCCGCGATAGCTCAGTGGTTAGTGAACTGGACTACAAAGGACAAGGGGTAGGGTTCGATCCCAACCTACGGCTTCCAGGTTCACCCAGCCTTAAATGGGTACCGGATTATTTTCTGGGAAAGTAAAGCAGCACGAGCGTAATACCGACCACATTACCCCAAAAATCATGTGCTGAAGGTCTGTAAAATATAGGGTCACTAACACCATATTTCTCTGTACGCCACTTGACGTGACGGGGGTACTTTACTTTTTTTTTTACTGTAGCCTTTGCTATTTGATCAATAATGTTTCGGTGTTATCTTTCCATGAGAAAATTAATAAAGCGCTCGAATAGTGGTTATAAATGTTGGTTGGTTTAACTTGGTTATAAATGTTGGTTGGTTTAACTTGGTTATAAATGTTGGTTGGTTTAACTTGGTTATAAATGTTGGTTGGTTTAACTTGGTTATAAATGTTGGTTGGTTTAACTTGGTTATAAATTTTGGTTGGTTTAACTATTAGCGTTATACTGGTTTAGATTGTTCACATACTTATAATTTATACTTATAATTTATACTTATAATTTATACTTATAATTTATACTTATAATTTATACTTATAATTAAATTACATATTTCAAATATACGTATTCATCATTATCAGGTACCATGCCTGCCGGCGCAGGTGATCATGTCTCTGCATAAATTTCGATTTCGACAGTTATTTATCATTTCTGTTGTTGACCTTCTGCCAAGCCATTCTCTTAAGCTGTCTGGTATCTTTTCTCTTTGCTTCCCTCTATCTCTTCGTCCCTCAATTTTCTCATTTGTTAAAATATATTCCAGCTGTTGCCTTCTCATTACATGGCCAAAACTGATGTTTGTTTCTTCCTAATATTGGATACTAGCCCTCACTTTTCTTTGGCCTCTTTCAGAACGTTTTCATTACTCTTCTGAGCTGTATTATCAACGTTCTTCTGTAAAGCCACATATTTTACAGCCTCCGGTGATTTTCTTATCTATTTTCCCATCGTCCATGATTCACATCCATATGTTAAGACTGGCTCTACATAACATTTAAGAACTATTTTCCTTGTTTCTATTGTCACAAATAGATTACGCAGTATCTTCCTCATTTTTTGGAAAACTGCTTCTGCCTGAACCATACTGCAACGCGCCTCATTTATACACCTACCTTGTGAGGTTAACAGTGTTCCCAGATACTTAAATTCTGTCTGTTCTATTTATTAATATCAATTCTGTTTCAATTCAGCATATTTTAATATTTTCTCACTTGTCTTTATTGTGCATTGCGGTGATGTCTTTTTTCTTTGTTGCTACCATTACTTCTGTCCTTTTGCAATTAAGGCTGTCCTTCATTTTTGCTTTCTTTCACTATAATGTTTAATATTATGTATATGTATTACATATATATATATATATATATATATATATATATATATATATATATATATATATATATATATATATATACAAACAATGTAATTTAAAATGAATAAAACAACTTGCAACCGCGTATATATCCCAAGGTTATTAAAAAGTGGGTAATACACGTGACAAGATAATTAGTGTCGTTAATTGTTTCTTTTCTGAGTAACGTCTCCTTGCACTGAGTCCTGTCGTTCTCTATTCTGTCATAAGAAGGTCCATGGGTTAAGATACCTTAAATCCATGAGAAAAGCACAGATATCAAATCTAACAATTATTAAATACTATGCTGGGCTGCGTGTATAGTTGCTGAAAACAAAGAAAATAAACATAAAATGGTAATGAGCAGCTAGACTATCAGAAAGACAACACTAATTACAATGGTTCGGCAAAAGCTTTCATTATGTATAACAAAAAAACCATACACATTAAGGGCAAAATTCAGGGTCAGAATGAAAAGCAATACATAACTAAAAATTGGCGGGAAAGATGGTGGCCAGTTTCGTTGAGACTGGTTAAACGATTAAAGAAAATAGGGCAAGTAGGATTTAGTTCGATCAGGGGAACCAAACAGTGAAAAATTAGAAAAATGTAAGGAATCCCATAAGGTACGAAGTAAACGGAAAGAAGAGTAAAAGAAAGAGAGGTTAGGGTTGGCAAGGGGGAAGAAGAGCAAGAGAGATAACGCACGGAGGAATAGGGATAGGACACAGGAAAGATATGGAGAGGAGACCAGAAATTAACAGAAAGAGTGAAAAGAGTTTAATCCTCTCGGTTGGAGAGTACCAACATGGTCTCTATCAGTCGGTTCTCCAACGTGAACCGGCTATGGTTACCAGAGGAACACTTATGGAGCTAGCATAAGAGTGAATGCGCATGCGTACACTGGTATAAACTTTGAAAATTTTCCTCTACGTTGACATCTTACAATTGTTTTCTATAAAAGATATTTTTTAAATCTTTAGTTAAGTACGTGAATCCAAAGAAATTAGGTTAAATACAAACTACAAATGTTCAACCCCAATGGTAAGTCAGTCCTATTATATGGCTGTGAAACACGGAGAACATAAAAAATAACAACTATGAAGATAAAAACATTCATTAGTGGTGAATGCTGGCGCAGAATAAAAGGATGGAAATGGCAGGGCTAAATCACTAACATAGAATTATGGGAAAGTAGCAGTCAAATACCCGTGGATAAAGATATACAGAGAAGACGATGGTGCTAGATAGGACATACATTACGGAAGCCAACTGAGAGTATTACATAACAGGCATTTTTTGGAATCCCCAAGGAAAAAGATAAAGAGAAGTATGAAAATATTCTTGGAGAAGACATATGGAAGCAGAAGACGATGGGGAAGACATGGAATGATCTTAAAAGAGTGGCAAGAAACAGAAGGGCTGCAAAGTGTGTGTTCAAGACCTATGATCCACGGGGAGTCGAAAGTGTTTGTGGAAGACCTATGATCCACGGGGAGTCGAAAGTGTTTGTGGAAGACCTATGATCCACGGGGAGTCGAAAGTGTTTGTGGAAGACCTATGATCCACGGGGAGTCGAAAGTGTTTGTGGAAGACCTATGATCCACGGGGAGTCGAAAGTGTTTGTGGAAGACCTATGATCCACGGGGAGTCGAAAGTGTTTGTGGAAGACCTATGATCCACGGGGAGTCGAAAGTGTTTGTGGAAGACCTATGATCCACGGGGAGTCGAAAGTGTTTGTGGAAGACCTATGATCCACGGGGAGTCGAAAGTGTTTGTGGAAGACCTATGATCCACGGGGAGTCGAAAGTGTTTGTGGAAGACCTATGATCCACGGGGAGTCGAAAGTGTTTGTGGAAGACCTATGATCCACGGGGAGTCGAAAGTGTTTGTGGAAGACCTATGATCCACGGGGAGTCGAAAGTGTTTGTGGAAGACCTATGATCCACGGGGAGTCGAAAGTGTTTGTGGAAGACCTATGATCCATGGGGAGTCGAAAGTGTTTGTGGAAGACCTATGATCCACGGGGAGTCGAAAGTGTTTGTGGAAGACCTATGATCCAAGGGGAGTCGAAAGTGTTTGTGGAAGACCTATGATCCAAGGAAGTTAAAAGTGTGTGTTGAAGACCTATGCTCCACAAGGAGTTTAATGAGTTTGTTGTAGACCTATACTCCACAGAGTGAATTGAAAGTATTTGTTGAAGAGCTATGCTCTACAGGGTGTTGAAAGTCAACTATGACTGACGGTGGCTACTATAGTCAACTATAACTGACGGCGGCTACTATAGTCAACTATGACTGACGGCGGCTACTATAGTCAACAATGACTGACAGTGGTTACTAGTCAACTTTAACTGACGGCGGCTACTATAGTCAACTATGACTGACGGTGGCTACTATAGTCAACTTTCACTGGCGGTGGCTACTATTGTCAACTATAACTGACGGTGGCTACTATAGTCAACTATGACTGACGGTGGCTACTATAGTCAACTTTCACTGACGGTGGCTACTATAGTCAACTATAACTGACGGTGGCTACTAAAGTTAACTATGACAGGCGGAGGCTACTAGTAAACTATGACTGACGGTAGCTTCTATAGTCAACTATGACTGACTGACATGAGAAAATGAATAAAGCGCTCGAATAGTGGTTATAAATGTTGGTTGGTTTAACTTGGTTATAAATGTTGGTTGGTTTAACTTGGTTATAAATGTTGGTTGGTTTAACTTGGTTATAAATGTTAGTTGGTTTAACTATTAGCGTTATACTGGTTTAGGTTGTACACATACTTATAATTAAATTACATATTTCAAATATACGTATTCATCATTATCAGGTACCATGCCTGCCGGCGCAGGTGATCATGTCTCTGCATAAATTTCGATTTCGACAGTTATTTATCATTTCTGTTGTTGACCTTCTGCCAAGCCATTCTCTTAAGCTGTCTGGTATCTTTTCGCCTGGCTTTCCTCTATCTCTTCATCCCTCAATTTTCCCAGTTTTAAAATATATTCCAGCTGTTCTCTTCTCATTACATGGCCAAATAATTATGATTGTTTATGTTAAGCGTTAAACATGTAGAATAATATTTTTTAAATGACAAATTTTGTCTCAGAAATCTCTACCATTAAATTACCATTACCATCTTACCATTAAATTGATAAAACCTTCCCCGTACTGTGAGAGAATCTCTTGGCAGTTAAAATAAAACAAAGTAGGGCATCAAATATGGCCGCTGCCTCAGGTAACATTGTGAGCAGAAACCAACTAACAACATGGGTCTCAGGCCGTGACGGAGTTCGTGCACGTGAGCCATAATTCTTATGGGATTTGCTCGAAGAGAATAATCAAAGCACCTATGGGCTCGTGTGGTGTGCAGTGATCCTAACAACAGCAAACATATGTGCAGAAACA
The DNA here is from genome assembly GCA_032433765.1 of Megaustenia siamemsis. NCBI lineage: Eukaryota > Metazoa > Mollusca > Gastropoda > Stylommatophora > Ariophantidae > Megaustenia > Megaustenia siamemsis. The sequence goes on from JAVIAB010000073.1 coordinate 8,667,068, forward strand.
TAATATAGAGGATGAGAACGGAAGTTTAACACTCATGTTGTCATATGCTATAAATATATTCAAGCACTTATTAAATATGTTCTTTTTCATAAGGAAAAATAAAAAAATACAAACAAAATGGAATGTTAGAAGCTTTACGTGATAAGTGGACGACACAGACTAAACGACGTTTCGGCCCAATAGGCCTTCAGCAGGAACAAACAAGAAAAACACACACAAAAAACTAATAACGAAACATTCAAACAAAAATATTCGAAATATGTTAAAGAAAATAAAATGTCTATCCTATGTGTATGATAGAAGTTCGTTTTCATAACCTGTTTCTTGACATTGTTTCAGATCATGTTAGATAAGCTCTACAAGACACGCATAAATACGCAAGCACACAGCAATAACTGATTTATTTCCCGCCTCTATGAAAGTCAGAATATTATTACTTTCACGGAAAATAGAGTAAGGAAACTAGTACAATGAAAAAATATTTCGTAAAGAGCCACCCATATTTACAAACTCAATGGTAATGATCATTTAGGATCACATAATTTAAATCATCATTATGGAGTACCGCCTCCGCATTGAAGGTTGGCCACCATGGAGCTTCGAGTCTGTCTCTTGCTGTGATGGTGCAGGTTGTCATAGGCTGACTTGTCCATCTTTTGAAGTTACTCGTGTATGTTAGTCTTGATCTACCTCTGCCTTCTTTGTATTTTTTCGTTTTAAGATTACTTTTAGTAGGTTGCTGTTTCTTTTCAAATTCTCAAAAAAAATAACATTTGTCTTGTTTGAATTGTGTTTAGTAGTTCTCGTTTAATTTTTAGTTGCATTATCACTTCATAATTTATTTTATTTTCATTCACTTCTTTATACTCCATATTTCAAGGACTTCAAATTTATGTTCTGTTTTCTTGTCTAATGTCCATAATTTAACTAAATAAATGTAAATAATATCCAACGTTTAACACGTACAAAGGTGGAATATCAATAAGTTATAATGAAATATATCGACGTGGTTTCTATTTAAATAACTTCATGCCACATCTTGCTGATGGCTGTGAAACACGGAGAACAACATAAGTAATAATCATGAGACCTTCATTAATGGATGCTTGCGCAGAATACAAGGACGGAAATGGCAGGACAAAATCACTAACATAGAATAATGGAAAAGTGTCAGTCAAGTACCAGTGAATAAAGAGATACAGCGAAGGTGATGGAGCTGGATAGGACATACATTGCGGAAGCCAACTGATAGTATTAAACAAGCCCTTTTTTGGAATCCTTATTAATAAACGCAAAATGAAGACCAAAACACTATTGGAGAAGACAGATGGAAGCAGAGATGAAGATGATGAGGAAGTCGTGGAATGAACTTAAAATAATGGCAAGAAACGGAACGGCTTGAGAAGTGTTTGTTGAAGACCTATGCTCCACGGGGAGTTGAAAGGTAGAAGAAGACACCGTGTTGATGCCCGAGCATCAATGAGTTCAAGACACTTGTCCCTTTAACCCACAGATACTGAGTCGACGAAATGTTGAAACCATTGTCTGTCTGTCTATTCTATTTCTTTCAAAAGGAAGTAGATCGTATTAATACAAGACATGATCAAACAGATACGCTTGAGATAAGCAATAATAAACACAATGAGGTTTAACATGGGCCACTTTCTCTTGATTGTAATTAGATTAGCATCTCTCATATTTGATTTTTTTGTTGTTGTATTATTTTTGCGATACAATAGCAGAATCGGATTTAATGCAAACATGTCTTCGCTAATTACATTATTTAGAAAATTCCGTTCACATATGATTTGTATGAGCAGCAGAGTTAAATGTGTACATTATGTAACATTCTTTCATGTTTACCTTGTGCGATAATGTTAATTGTGTACAATATGTAACAATATAATTATGTACATCACGTGGCAGAATGTTAGATGTCTACGTTTTGTGGCAAAATGTTTGCTTTGTACATTATAGGGCAAAATGTTAAATGTTTACCTTGTGCTGTAATGTTAAATGTGTACAATATGTGACAATGTTAGTTATGTACATTATGTGATAAAATGTTAAATCTGTGCATTATGTGGCAAAATGTTAAATCTCTCTCTCTCTCTCTCTCTCTCTCTCTCTCTCTCTCTCTCTGCGATCAAGACTCAATCAGAGTAGGATGCCAGACTCACACATGCAGACAGCTGTCTGTTTGATCGACCCCACAGACAGAACATCATATTTAGAGTCTGTTAGATCCACTCTGAATACCTGTTAAAACGTTGCACTGTGTTCTGCGCCAGTGACCCAGTGCATCCGATTTCAGCCAGCATTTTATTCAGGTTTGCTTTCCTTAGCCTTTGATTGTCCCCAATCTTCCTGCAAGGCAGCAGATTGTCTTTTCTGTAGGGGGATTCTGCCCTTAGATGGTCGGCCCTCCCAGGTTTAAGAGCACCATCACGTTAAATCTGTACATTATGTTGCGAAATGTTATATGTGTACATTATGTGGTAAAATGTTAAATATATACATTACCTTTCTCTTTGACTTCAGCTGGGCGGCATCTCTGTTGTCATCAGCGTTACCTGGAACCTTGTGCCGATACAACAGCCTGCCAATCATCGTATACGTCACAGACAGGATTGTCACAGGTAGAAAATACGTCACAATCGTAATGACAAACCCGTACACCACTCGACCATCTTCATCCAGAAAGACCTCCTCACACCCTGTTGTTCCGTCTTCCCTTTGAATAGTTCGACATATAACGAAAGGAATTACTCCCAAAGCGATGGCAAATATCCAGATTGAAAGAATGAACCATTTCGATTTGGAATCTGTCACCCGTTTACGGAGAGGAAACTTAACCGCCATCAGACGGTCTATGCCAATAGCAGTATTTGTGCTGACGGACGCTATGACACTGACCACCTGGCAACCCTGCACGAGTGGACACATAAAGTCAGAGAATATCCAGTTATCCGTGATCTGGTATGCGAACGTGAAAGGGATGCAGAAGATGGCCATGATGAGGTCGGCGACTGCTAAGTTGATGAGGAAAGGTCTGAGGTCCGTGTTGGAACGCTTGCCTTTCGCGAATACGAAGATGGCTAATGAGTTTCCTGTGAGAGCTGCAAGCGTGGTTAAGGTGTAGAGGACAATCAAGATTATTTTAAAGACAAATGTTACTCGTTCCGGTTTTTCTGCTATTTCCGATCTGGTGGTGCAGTTTGATCCGTTATGGACAATAGTCATGTTGCACAAGTCGTATATATCCTGGGTGTAGACGTCGATTGTGCTGTTCTCAATTATCCTTCGCGCCATCGGAGACAGCGTTGTCCAGAAAGTGCTGGCGTTCATGTCAGTGCTCGTAGCCTTGTTCTGGAAGTTTTGTGCAAGAATCAACCACGGGGTAGACGCTACAGTAGATTCTGATATCAGAGACGAGGGGAACGCTGAGTTTGTCTCACTCATAATGTGTGGGTCGAACTACATGCCAGATAGATGTACTACCACACACCAACTTAAGGATTGTTGTTCGATACCTGCCCGTCCACACATTGTAACAGACAATGTATTTAGGATCTACACTACAATCGACTACATTTACTAAACTGTGTAAATAGAAATAAATAATTCATATCAAATTACTACTAATTTGTCATTAAAAGAAAACTATCTTTACGATACGTATCACCATTGGTGATGTATGTCGGTGTGCTCACGATAGACCTAGAGTGATAAAGCCCGCTTGGTCAAAGCAGTCGCCACGACGTGTGAGACACAGGACTTTTATTTACCCCCCCCCCCCCCCCGACATAAAAAATTCGTTGTCTGCGGCGGGTTTCAAACACCGTACCCTCGGTCATTCCGTCAGTGAAACAGTGGATTTAACCACACGACCACTCACGAATTTGTCATTGTTATAACAAATCATCTCAATAAATAGTCATGTAATGTGTGTTCCAGGTTATGTAATTGGTGTTCTTACTCTTGTATAGAGAACCTTCATAATAGTACTCTGACAGTGTCAACTAAATCCAATCTAGTTCCAAACCATGCAAACAGATCTTAGCGCAGAGAACGATCTCTGTGATACAGTCAACGGCACTGATATAGTTTCCAAAAATGTATGAATGTATCATTTAGTGACAGTATCATTTTATTGCACCTGGCAAAATGCAGGTAAAGAGAGATCGCGGGAGACAAAGAGAGAAGATACTAGATAGCTTGGTGTCATGGCATGGTAAACAGTCAAGAACATAATTGATACGATGCTCTGTGGATAGTAGATTGTGGAACGACATGATCGCCTACGCAAACCGGTATGGCACATGATGATACTGATTATTTTATTGACAGTATCATTTTATTGTTTTATTGTTAATATAAGTGTATTGACATTATCATTGTATTGACAGTATATTGACAGTATCATTGTATTGACAGTATCATTGTATTGACAGTATCATTTTATTGTTAGTATCAGAATAATCAAGAACATGTACTGGCAACAAACAGCGGCCATAAGAACTGGAAACCAATTGGGAATGTTTCAACAAATACAACAGGGTGTTACACAAGGTTGTATGCTGTCACTAAATTTGTTTAATATGCATAGTGAGATTATTTTAAGATCCATAAGGGGCATGTCAGGAATAACAATTGGATGTCATAATATAAATAATCTAAGGTATGCTGATTATACAGTCTTAATCGTTAAGAGTGAAAATGAGTTACAAGAAATGTTTGACATTATAGTTAAAGAAAGCAAAAATAAAGGACTTAACCTTAATAGCAAAAAGACAGAGGTAATGGTAACAGCAATGAAAAAGACATCACCTCAGTGCAAAATAAAGACAAGTGGAACAATATTAAAGCAGCTAAATGAATTTAAATATTTGGGATCTTTGTTAACCTCAGACGGAAGATGTACAAAAGAGGTGAGATGCAGAATGGCTCAGGCAAAAGCAGCTTTCCAAAAAATGAGGAAGATACTATACAATCCATTTTTGACAATAGAAACAAGAAAAAGAGTTCTTACATATTATTTAGAGTCAATCTTAACATATGGATGGGAATCATGGACAATAGGACAACAGACAAAAGAGAGATAATTTCCAATATTAGGAAGAAACAATCATCATTTTTTTGCCATGTAATGAGAAGAGAACAACTTGAATATATTGTAGCAACTGGGAAAATTGAGGTACGAAAAGATAGAGGAAAGCAAAGAGAAAAAATACCAGGCAACTTAAGAGAATGGCTTGGCAGAAGGTCAACAACAGAAATGATAAATAACTCTCGAGATCGAAAATTGTGGAGATGATCACCTACGCCAGCAGGCCCGGTACTTGATGATGATCAGTGTATTGACAGTATCATTAACAGTATCATTGTATTGACAGTATACATTTATTGATAAAGTGACTTTGATATTTTAATGCTATTTCTCACACTGCAGCAGACTTAAATCTGTTCATTTGACAGTGAGTTTTTAATATTCACAATTTGAAGACGGGGAATTCCCGGTGTTTGTTTAATCTCCTTCCTCAGGTAACGCCAGGTGCTCCCCAAACCTTGCGATCGGGAACACCCACTAACATCAAACACCATCGTTTATTGTGGTAAACACGGATTATCTTTGTTTTAAATATGAGATGATCAGATTGATATCCTCCTCTACTTCATTTATCTAGCTTCTATAAAATAAATACTTCGATAATAGTCAAACAGCAAGGATGATTTTGTCATTTCAAATAAAATTAGACTATATACGATGGATGAGTAGATAAGTTATAGTTTATATGCAATAAATCATCATTGGGCTGTGATGTAACATTAATCTCGTGATTAACTTGAACTGATTGGATCAGAAATTGTTTAAGAAATAGAATGTGTGACTGACATAATAAATAATAATAACAGAGAGAAAATGAAAATGATAACATCAACAAATTTGGAGAAACATAAATGCATGAAACAATATCACGAAAGGTTCACGAAAAGAGAGAACAGAAGACAAAAATATATCCCAAACTAGATCTCCGACCTGTACAACTTTGCAGAGCTCTGCCGCAGAAGGTAAATGTGTTAACAAATACTACCAGCTCGAACTTCCTCTTCTTCCTCTTTGCTTCCTCATTTGCCTTTCAGCGTAGAGGGAATTAATAATTTGCGGTCTTTTGCTCTTATGTTCTCTTCTGCTGCTGTTAAGTTTTCTAGTGTTTCTAATATTTAGTCAATCCATATTTTTCGTGGTCGACCCTTGGGCCTGACGTTCTCGTAACGTTTATTGAGGGCTCGTTGTGTTGTGTTGTGATCACTCTGCCTTGTCACGTGGCCAATCCAATTTATCTTTTGTTTCTTTATATATTCTATGGCGGGACTATTCCTAGCCTTTTTTTCTCAGTTTTTAATTTCTTATCTTGTCTCTCAAGCTGTTTCCTGTCATTCGTCTGACACATTTCATCTCACTAGAAGTTATTTTTGTTATTGTTTTTGCATCTTGGGTACAGTACTGCATTAACCAGCTCGATGTGTTAACAAATACTACCAGCTCTCTAATGTCAAATAAAGCAACTCAACTTTACATGGTAGTTGTTCATTGACAGTCAAAATAACATTTACAAAAATAACTTTCGAATTTCGTTGCTTCAAAAATGAATAATAACAATAGCATGGACAGCAACGACGTTAATATCTTTGGCATAGCAGATCTAACTGCATGCCAGGCAATCCAAAAGGTGTCCGAAATGGTGATCAGACAATAGGATAAACACTAAGAAAGTGGTGTGTTTATAGACACAAATTATTATTCTTGATTTAATAAAATCAAGAGTGAAGAAGTTAGTCGCACAGCCAATACATAAATGAAAGTTTATTTCAAACATTGAGACGTATGGGGTATATGGTATCAATGCTCATATGTTGTTAAAATAGCTAACGGCATCTTTATGATTGCGTATCGCAACCATACAAGAATTTCGGATCCCAATTTCAAATGTGTAGTTTTATTAAGGAACTCAAACTATTGTTTTCATTACCCAACGGACAGTTCTATGGCAATCATATCTCCCCTACCCCCCCCCCCCCCCAAAAAAAAAAAATAATACATGTAATAATAAAATAAATAAAGCACGTTCTGAGTGTGAAGTACATGTACAACACACTACGAAATCACAGTCTGAAGATTGCTTGTACAAATGTGCACTAACTCTGTAGCACTGAACATGATCACAATCTCCTTAGTTGTTTTATACCAGATGCTTAGCAGGTGATAGTGGTGCTATTATTGTCGCTACTGAGTGTTGTTACTGGCCAAGTAAACTACATGAACCCGTTTTGAAGATCATTAAGACTAGTCTTCATAGCTTGTGTAAAAATACTACATCTGGAAAATGAGCTTTGATACATTTTCTTTATAGACAAACTCAATAACATGACAGCTACTACATTTCCTGAGAGATCGCGGACGACAATGAGAGAAGATACTAGATAGCTTGGTGCCATGGCATGGACAACAGTCAATAATAGAATTGATTAGCACGGTGAGTAGACGATTGCGAAAGGACATGATCGCCTACGTCAACCGGTATGGCATATGATGATGACAATGATGATAAAGAGAACTAGAGCCAGCCATATGTTACTAGAGAATAACTGAGAACAGCAACAGATAGAGACAGACACAAATGCGGGATGATCAGTTAGGAAGTGGTAGACTACTACTCTGAGATGGTTACCAACTAACATTTTCAGAGCTAGAAGGAAATCAAGAGTTTATTATTTTTGAGAGAAGAGAATGCTATTGTTTAGGCTTCAAGTACAAGTAGACTATATAAGTAAGGTCACAGTAGATATACTATATAAGTAAGGTCACAGTAGATATACTATATAAGTAAGGTCACAGTAGATATACTATATAAGTAAGGTCACAGTAGATATACTATATAAGTAAGGTCACAGTAGATATACTATATAAGTAAGGTCACAGTAGATATACTATAAAAGTAAGGTCACAGTAGATATACTATATCAGTAAGGTCACAGTAGATATACTATATAAGTAAGGTCACAGTAGATATACTATATAAGTAAGGTCACAGTAGATATACTATATAAGTAAGGTCACAGTAGATATACTATATAAGTAAGGTCACAGTAGATATACTATATAAGTAAGGTCACAGTAGATATACTATATACGTAAGGTCACAGTAGATATACTATATACGTAAGGTCACAGTAGATATACTATATAAGTAAGGTCACAGTAGATATACTATATAAGTAAGATCAGAGTTAAAAAGAAAAAAAGTAAAGTACCTCCCTTCACGCCAAGTGGCGTATGGGGAATATATTGTTAGTGATCACAATTTTACAGACCTTCGGCACATGATTTTTGGTGTAATGTGGTCGGTATTAGCCCGTGCCGCTTTACTTTCCCAGAAAAAAAAATCCGGTACCCATTAAAGGCTGGGTGAACCGGAACCCGTCGGTTGGGACCGAACCTTACCTCTTGTACTTGGCAGTCCAGTTTACTAACCACTGAGCTATCGCGGCTCCCAAGGTCTCAGTAGATAGACTATATAAGTAAGGCCACAGTAGATAGACTATATAAGTAAGGCCACAGTAGATAGACTATATAAGTAAGGCCACAGTAGATAGACTATATAAGTAAGGCCACAGTAGATAGACTATATGAGTAAGGTCAGAGTAGATAGACTATATCAGTAAGGCCACAGTAGATAGACTATATGAGTAAGGCCACAGTAGATAGACTATATGAGTAAGGTCACAGTAGATAGACTATATAAGTAAGGCCACAGTAGATAGACTATATGAGTAAGGCCACAGTAGATAGACTATATGAGTAAGGTCACAGTAGATAGACTATATGAGTAAGGCCACAGTAGATAGACTATATAAGTAAGGCCACAGTAGATAGACTATATGAGTAAGGTCAGAGTAGATAGACTATATGAGTAAGGCCACAGTAGATAGACTATATGAGTAAGGCCACAGTAGATAGACTATATGAGTAAGGCCACAGTAGATAGACTATATGAGTAAGGCCAGAGTAGATAGACTATATGAGTAAGGCCAGAGTAGATAGACTATATAAGGTAGGTCAGGATGAACGGTGACTTTACAATATGCTGAATTCTTACAGACCAGACACGACTGCACATGTGCTATTGGAATTTAGCGCTAAGAATCACACAGAATGAACAAGAGGATCGCTAATCCTATGGGGAGAAAATACCTAGAATTAGTTGAAGCAGAGAAGTTAGTTTCAGACAAAAGGAAACTAAGACCAGCACGAACTTTGTGAGAAGCAAGAATAGGGGGAGGATATTAATTTGCGTAATTGTCAAAATGACGCGTAGACAACACAGTACCCGCGACGGTCACGACGCTACCATCAGAGACGGTAGTCTAACAGATTCAACAAATAGCAGATCACAGGTTCAGTCAGAGTCGACACATTTTCAGAGAAAAAGCCGTGTTTTTAATTTTGATTAATTTCATGCATTGTTGGGAGCCGCGATAGCTCAGTGAACTGGACTACAAAGGACAAGGGGTAGGGTTCGATCCCAACCGACGGCTTCCGGGTTCACCCAGCCTTAAATGGGTACCGGATTTTTTCTTGGAAAGTAAAGCAGCACGGGCGTAATACCGACCATTTTACCCCAAAAATCATGTGCTGAAGATCTGTAAAATATAGGGTCACTAACACCATATTTCCCTATACGCCACTTGGCGTGACAGGGGTACTTTACTTTTTTTTTTTACTCATGCATTATTAACCCCTCCACGCTGAATGGCAAGTGAGGAAGGGAAGAAACTGAAGTAGAATTAACGGTGTGATATAAAAATATGAGTAAAGTTGTTCTGTGACATGTGTTGTTTTAATAAGAGATCATTGAATGTAACAGGGTTACAATGTGGTTTTAATTAGCAACAGTATGCAATGAGAGATTTGATGATATGATCCAGTAAGAGGTTTGTCAAGAATGTCAAAGGTCGTCGTGGAAAGAAAGGTTACAGAATGAAGAAGACCGAGGCAGACATGGTCAAAACCAGATATGATGCTTCAAAATGTGGGCTGGTCTCGACTTCACAAAAGCACAGCAGCAAAATATAGAGATCATTCGAGGGGAGTAGCGTCCCGTGGAGGTAACTCGGTCTTTTGTTTCTTGAAACTGAAAGACAGACACGATTAGATTAGATAGATAGATAGATAGATAGATAGATAGATAGATAGATAGACAGACAGACAGACAGACAGACAGACAGACAGACAGACAGACAGACAGACAGACAGACGGACGGACGGACGGACGGACGGACGGACGGACAGATGGATAGATAGACGGATGAATGGATAGACGGATGAATGGATGGATAGATAGATAGATAGATAGATAGATAGATAGATAGATAGATAGATAGATAGATAGATAGATAGATAGATAGATAGATAGATAGATAGATAGATAGGTCACACATTCGCTGGAGATTGTCGACGTTATCATAGCTAAACGCGTATCTAATGCATTGTTAATGTTGTTGACTTGTATAAAAAGTCAGTTTCCACAGTTTCTGTAGATGCTGTAGCATTTTCAACTTTACACTTTCCTTGATCGTGAATTTTAATGGGCCCCATTTACACGAAAACGATCAACTTATTCCAGTGACACTAATGGCCTTCCAGGACTTTTCTCTTGATACAGACATCGCATTGTCTAAATGTTTTGTTTCATTTAAGCATAAATTGTCTTGTCAGCAACGTTTTATTGCTGTATTGTTTCTAAATGCCAGCAGTAAAATAGTTTGTTTTCGTTAGTTCAGTTACATAAAAGGGCATTCCCATTCGATTCGCAGCTGTTACGTTCAACTGGTCAAGTAACGAAATACCTAACACGTCGTGACAACGAACTGCAGCTGTTCAACTTTATTCTAACTCTTCGTTACTACAAATATTGGCTGTTTGTCAAATTACAGTTTCGGTTACATGCATGTTAAATTTTCTGCGGTCATTATAGTAGGAGTTGTAGTAGTAGTAGTAGTTGTTGTAGTTGTAGCAGTAGGTGTTGTAGTAGTAATAGTAGTAACAGTAGTAATAGTTATAAGAGTAGTAGTAGTAGTAATAAAAATAATAGTAGTAGTAGTATCTGTCAGTACTAGTTGACTATGAATTTTGCAGCGCCCCTAGGAGATATCTTTTGTTTTTTCTCTTTCCTTTCACCATGCATTCCCTACTTTTATTAATCTGTCTGTTCCTTGTTTGAGTTGCAGCTTTAGCGTTTCCAAAGATTGCGGTCTGCAGCTTTAGAGTTTCCAAAGATTGCGGTCTACAGCTTTAGAATTTCCAAAGATTGCGGTCTGCAGCTTTAGAGTTTCCAAAGATTGCGGTTTGCAGCTTTAGAGTTTCCAAAAAATGCGGTCTGCTGCTTCAGAGAGTTTCCAAAGATTGCGGTCTGCAGCTTTAGAGAGTTTCCAAAGATTGCGGTCTGCAGCTTTAGAGTTTCCAAAGATTGCGGTCTGCAGCTTTAGATTTTCCAAAGATTGTGGTCTGCAGCTTTAGAGTTTCCAAAGATTGTGGTCTGCAGCTTTAAATTTTCCAAAGATTGTGGTCTGCAGCTTTAGATTTTCCAAAGATTGTGGTCTGCAGCTTTAGAGTTTCCAAAGATTGCGGTCTGCAGCTTTAGAGAGTTTCCAAAGATTGCGGTCTGCAGCTTTAGAGTTTCCAAATATTGCGCCTGCAGCTTTAGAGTTTCCCAAGATTGTGGTGTGCAGCTTTAGAGTTTCCAAAGATTGCGGTCAGCAGCTTTAGAGTTTCCAAAGATTGCGGTCTGCAGCTTTAGAGTTTCCAAAGATTGCGGTCTGAAGCTTTAGAGTTTCCAAAGATTGCAGTCTGCAGCTTTAGAGTTTCCAAAGATTGAAGTCTGCTGTTTTATCTTCCCAGCCTGCAGAGTTTATGCTCAGAGTCTTCACGTCACGTTTACACACTTCTATAAATCGGAGTTTTGGTCGCATCCTTCTTTTGCCAATTGCTAGTTGTCCACAATGTATATTTTTTTTATTCTGCGGCCATTTTTTCATACGGTGTACGTGGCCAAGCCAGCGTAACCTACGTTATTTGAGCAGTGTGTGGATGTTCGGGAGGCCTGTGCGAGTGAGGACCTCCACGTTTGTCACTTTGTACTTCCAGTTGATATCAATCATACGCGCTGACATCGCCTTTTTGGAGTGCATTTAGTTTTATCTCTTGCTTTTCATAAGTTGTCCATGATTCGCTATCATGTAATATAATATTGATGATGAAAGCTGCTAATATTGTAAGCTGCTTGTGTTTAAAAAACCCTGCATTAAAATATATGCTTCTTTCCTTTTACATCCCAGCTCGAATAATTGTGTCGTTATTTCGTTCATGAGAACGTGCCAGCTTTTTCTTATAATTAGACCTTCATTGTTGGACATTTACTGTAACCTTCAGATTACGTGACCACCCAGTTCTTCACTAACCATCATTTTCGTCTCATATAGTGCTATCTGGTCGTGGTTTTACCATATGTCCTCTATTAATCCAGACCAGCCAATGAAATAAAAGCTTTTATCAAAGATGATCAGCCGGAATCATGCATAGATGGATCGTTGTTATTCGTTACCTCTAATACCGTTCTTGGCATTCTCTGTTTCTCCACTGTTGGGAACGTGAACTGTTTTTTATTTTACAAATCCTGGGACCTCTACTTCAATGTCAGGTAGACATGCTCGTCAGCCAGGATAGGCAACACGCCTAGAGAAACACAACTCTAGACTCAATCTCCCATTAATTTTTTGTTATATCCACCTGTGTAGTACGCTACCCATATATGTGGAAGGCTACTTATCTATGTGGATGGCTACCGGTCTGTGTGTAAGGGTACCCATCTGTGAGTAAGGATACCCATCTGCATGGAAGGCTACCCATCATTTTCAAAGACCACCTATCTGTGTGGAAGGTAACCTATATGTATGGAAGGTCACCTATATGTGTGGAAGGCTACCTATATATGTGGAGGACTACCTATATGTATGGAAGTCTACCTATATGTGTGGAAGCCTACCTATATATGTGAAAGGCTACCTATATGTGCGGAAGTCTACCTATATGTGTCGAAGCCTACCTATATATGTGAAAGGCTACCTATATGTGTGGAAGTCTACCTATATGTGTCGAAGCCTACCTATATATGTGAAAGGCTACCTATATGTGTGGAAGTCTACCTATATGTGTCGAAGCCTACCTATATATGTGAAAGGCTACCTATATGTGTGGAAGGCTACCTATGTGTGTGGAAGGCTACCTATGTGTGTGGAAGGCTACCCACAAGTGTGTAAGGCTTAACAAGTAAACGTTTTATTATTAAATCGTTGATTTAGTGAAGGCAAACAGTACAATACATCCGATAGTACATCATTCTGTAGTGGAGTAAAGTGTTTTAATTCACTTTTGTTGATCACAGCATTTGTGCTTCTTCTTGACGTTGATACGTCCCTAAAATCAAGGATTTGTACCCATTTTCTTTTCTTTCGGTACACTTAGAATATTAGGCTAGAATTAACACACAGGCTATGCAACAACAAATCATCGCTCTAACGTTTCGGTCATTACATTTTTCAGTCATTATTTTTGATGTAGACAATAAATTAAATGCGTTGCTCATCTGAAAAGAATATCAACATATTCTAAATTATACAAAACATATGTTCAATAAATAAAGGCGATTTAATATGTAAGACGGACATAGTAATATGGTCATAGTAAGATGGACATAGTAAGATGGACATAGTAAGATGGACATAGTAATATGGACATAGTAAGATGGACATAGTAAGATGGACATAGTAAGATGGACATAGTAAGATGGACATAGTAAGGTGAACTGCGAACATCCGAGACACACGAGAACACCAATTGGCAACTGTAATTTCTGTAAGAATGGCAAAAACTAGAACTTTATATCTCGAAACAAATATTAATAAATGACTATTATTACAGAGGGAATCAATGAGCCACGATAGTTCAGAGGTTATTGACTATAAAGGAAAAGAGGTAGGGTTCGATCCTGATCCACGGCTTCCGAGTTAACCCAGCTATAAATTGGTACTGGATTTTTTTTCTGGGAAAGTAAAGCGGCACGGGCGTAATACCGACCACATTACCCCAAAAATCATGTGCCGAAGGTCTGTAAAAATGATGGTCACTAACACCATATTCCCTATACGCCACTTGGCGTGACGGGGCTCTTTACTTTACTGTTTTCACTATAATCAATGCGAGTGTTTGCTTCTATTTATATTATACAAGAAAAAAAATGTAATTCCTTTCAATTATGTGTATTAGGCAAGCTTTTGAGTTTATCTTTCAGTGCGGATGCGTTATTGGGGCATTATGGACAGCACTACACCAGTGAGTCTTTCTTTCCAAGAACAAACATTCATGGAATTAAAACTGCAAGATTCTAGAAATGTAGATCGTGATCGAACTCGTTCTGTACGTCACAGATACACTAGCACACGTCATGCAAGCAACAAGCATGTTACACTCTATAGAGCACAAACATGCAACTATAACACTTGTGTCTACATATGAGTAATAACCGAGGCATGTATTTTTGTAAAAACATGCTCGTCTATTAGAGATTAATAAACATGTTTATATCTGACATGAAAACAAGTCCTCAAGGACTTGCATGATGGAAATTATAAAGAACATACTTAGGAACATCTATAGCTCATGAACAAAGAGATACACATACATACATACTCACACATACTCACACATACACATACAAACACATACATACATATACATACACATACATACACATACATACACATACATATACATAATACACACAGACACCATCAACCAAGTAAAGAAGCCGGCGGCACACGCAACGATTAACGACTTCAGAACACACATACATACGATAGGACACAGTTGCAACGTACAAATGTGAAACATCCAAACTCCAGAGCATATACTCTAGGACTGCAGCACTCTACACACCATAAGAACACAACAAGTATGGCTCACAGAATCTATCAGGCGCGACAAACCATGGGGACCCAGTGAATACTCCAGTCTTGTTAGCTATCAATGCTGGTCTAAATGTCTTAACGCATTGCAGTAGCTGGTCGTTGAAGAATAAGAATAGAGAGAAGAAGCAGACTCGTACAAATATACGTGTCTTCTGTTCTAGAATCTCTCTCAACACAGACATCAAGCGACACACTTATAACTGATGTGTATATGTATAACTAAGGCGAGTGCTACTCAAGAAACTATTATTTAAAAATATGACTACTCCAAAAACTATTTCAAATGTACGTACTTGTAAGATCTATTTTAATGTAGATTTTAACACAGATTATTCATTATTATAGGCTGTATCCCTTTGAATTGCATCACAATTATCTCTTATGTTCTCTTATATGCTGATACTTTTATGGTCTTGTCCATTCGCTTTATTAAACTTGCACATTTAACTCTTTTTATATCATTGGCCACAGGATAATAGTTTACATTATCTTATCTCTAAGCGTGTTATTAAAATGTAATGCTACCATGAGTTAAAAATTACGTTATGCCGTGTTTCTGAATTTTCCATCTTCTTGTACAAAATCGATGTTATATATATTTTTAGTACGCCCATATATTTAATATTTATTTTGTAGATCATTTTTTATAGTATAAATATTTTACATTTTAAAACTGATTTGATTTCTTACCACACTTTTAGATATGCTATATATTATTGATATTGTAAATTATTATATTAATATTGCAAACAAAAAGTGAATCACTTATCGTGTAATATGCAATTGATGTTATTTTATATAACGGCTGGACAGATTAATATAAATTACTTACATTATACTACTCCTTTTCCGCTCAAACATTTCTAGAATTTTGTAAATATAGAAATTAATTACAGCATGTGGTTTTTCCTTCTTTCACAATTTGATTTTGTATTATGTCATTAAAATTAACTACCGATTTGTGTAATACGAAGTTCATATTATTTTTATTTATTTCGCCTCCAGTGTTTCTTTTTGTGCCTTCACTCGATTACTGCTCCTCATAGCCCGTCCGTAAAAGATGTTATGTCGACATGTGTACGTTTGTATGTGCTAACAGGAAACTCTTCACACAGAGCTTCGCAGCAGGAGGCAATCTGATCGTCAGATGTGGACCCGTCGAGCAAGTGTTTCAGTCCTTTAGCTCTTTAACACGCTAAAGGGGTAGGCAAACCTGGGTCATCACTCCTTTATCGCAAACTGTTTTAATTGACTTTTTAGACCCAAGCCTCCGTCTTCAACATGACATGTTTGAGTACTGCGTTGCCTTCCCTCTTGACTTCTACTCAGCTGGTTTGACCAGACGGGCATCGATACAAGATGGAGTAAATTCTTGGTAGATCTGGTTCATTGCTCGTCGCTCTATCACTCAACTATGAGGTGTTGACTGCTATTAGCGTCGGTGTTTTGAAGCGCGGTTTTCTCTCTATACATACAATCTGTGGTGAATAATAATTAGCTGCATAGATTCCATCAGTGGTGAATAATTAAGTGTTTTTTTTTATTAACATGTTTTTACATTTACTTTGTTCGCATGTATTTACATGAGTGGAACACAAATATATTCGATTATGCTAAGTTATGAATAGCGTCGACTACATATTAAATACATCTATCTATAGTTGAAATAAAAAGCAGAATAGCTCAGGCCAAAATAGCATTTCAGAAAATGAAAAATATCTTATGCAACAAATCTATGTCAATAAAAATTAGAAAGAGAGTTCATCGGTGCTATATAGAACCAATTCTGACCTATGGAAGCGAATCATGGACAGAAGACAAACAAATGAATAGACGATTAGAGGCCACAGAGATGGGATTTCTCAGAAGAATGTTGAAAGTTCCTTGGACAGCTAAAAAGACCAATGAGGAAGTTCTCAAAGAGGCCAACACAAAAAGGGAGCTCTTAAAAAAAAAAACCTGAAAGAAGCAATCAACATTTTTCGGGCACATCATGAGAAGAGGAAAGTTAGAATACTTGGTTACAACTGGCAAAATAAAAGGAAAGAGAGATCGCGGACGACAAAGAGAGAAAATACTGGATAGCTTGGTGTCATGGCATGGAAAACAGTCAAAAACAGAACTGATACGATGCACTGTAGATAGAAGATTGTGGAGGGACATGATCACCTACGCCAACCGGTATGGCACATGATGATGATGATCTATAGTTGCTTTCCTCTCCTAGTTCCAATTGATGGCACATTTTTCCCTTTCATGGATACACCTGATCCATGCGATATTTTACTCGTCCCCAACTTTTATCTTTAAATTCTGGAAAGCTTAGATCTACACCTTCATCAGGCACCATGCCTGCTCGCGTAGGTGATCATGATTTCTGATGTTGACCTTCTGCCAAAACATTCTTTTATGTTGTCTGGTATCTTTTCTCTTCGCTTCCCTCTATCTCCAAGTCCTTCAATTTTCCCAGTTACAATATATTCCAGCTGCCCCCTTCTCATTACATGGCAAAAAATGATGACTGTTACTTCCTAATATTTTCTGTGGCCTTGTTCATAACGTTTTCATTACTCTTCTTAGCTGTCCATCATATTCTTAACATTCTTTTCTAAAATCACATTTCTACAGCCGCCAGTGATTTTTTTTATCTGTTGTCCTAGTGTCCATAATTCACACACTCGATCTTAGATCTACAGCCTCACCATTTGCAGTATCGCAGTGTCATTGTCATATTTAAGATCACTGAGAGACTTCAATACACATCTCCTGTGTAAGAACACTAAGATACTTCAATACACATCTCCTGTGTAAGATCACTGAAAGACTTCAATACACATCTCCTGTGTAAGATCACTGAAAGACTTCAATACACATCTCCTGTGTAAGATCACTGAAAGACTTCAATACACATCTCCTGTGTAAGATCACTGAAAGACTTCAATACACATCTCCTGTGTAAGATCACTGAAAGACTTCAATACACATCTCCTGTGTAAGATCACTAAGATACTTCAATACACATCTCCTGTGTAAGATCACTGAAAGACTTCAATACACATCTCCTGTGTAAGATCACTGAGAGACTTCAATACAC
Organism: Megaustenia siamemsis; assembly: GCA_032433765.1. Taxonomy (NCBI): domain Eukaryota; kingdom Metazoa; phylum Mollusca; class Gastropoda; order Stylommatophora; family Ariophantidae; genus Megaustenia; species Megaustenia siamemsis. The sequence goes on from JAVIAB010000073.1 coordinate 8,685,249, forward strand.
ATCTCCTGTGTAAGAACACTAAGATACTTCAATACACATCTCCTGTGTAAGATCACTGAAAGACTTCAATACACATCTCCTGTGTAAGATCACTGAAAGACTTCAATACACATCTCCAGTGTAAGATCACTGAAAGACTTCAATACACATCTCCTGTGTAAGATCACTGAAAGATTTCAACACACATCTCCTGTGTAAGATCATTGAAAGACTTCAATACACATCTCCTATGTAAGATCACTAAAAGACTTCAATACACATCTACTATGTAAGATCACTAAAAGACTTCAATACACATCTCCTATGTAGGATCACTGAAAGACGTCAATACACATCTCCTGTGTAAGATCACTGAAAGACTTCAATACACATCTCCTATGTAGGATCACTGAAAGACGTCAATACACATCTCCTGTGTAAGATCACTGAAAGACTTCAATACACATCTCCTATGTAGGATCACTGAAAGACGTCAATACACATCTCCTGTGTAAGATCACTGAAAGACGTCAATACACATCTCCTGTGTAAGATCACTGAAAGACTTCAATACACATCTCCTATGTAAGATCACTGAAAGACTTCAATACACATCTCCTGTGTAAGATCACTGAAAGACTTCAATACACATCTCCTATGTAAGATCACTGAAAGACTTCAATACACATCTCCTGTGTAAGATCACTGAAAGACTTCAATACACATCTCCTGTGTAAGATCACTGAAAGACTTCAATACACATCTCCTGTGTAAGATCACTGAAAGACTTCAATACAGATCTCCTGTGTAAGATCACTGAAAGACTTCAATACACATCTCCTATGTAAGATCACTGAAAGACTTCAATACACATCTCCTATGTAAGATCACTGAAAGACTTCAATACACATCTCCTGTGTAAGATCACTGAGAGACTTCAATACACATCTCCTATGTAAGATCACTGAAAGACTTCAATACACATCTCCTGTGTAAGATCACTGAAAGACTTCAATACACATCTCCTGTGTAAGATCACTGAAATAATTCAATACACATCTACTATGTAAGATCACTGAAAGACTTCAATACACATCTCCTGTGTAAGATCACTGAAAGACTTCATTACACTACTCCTGTGTAAGATCACTGAAAGACTTCAATACACATCTACTATGTAAGATCACTGAAAGACTTCAAAACACATCTCCTATGTAAGATCACTGAAAGACTTCAAAACACATCTCCTATGTAAGATCACTGAAAGACTTCATTACACATCACCTATGTAGGATCACTGAAAGACGCCAATACACATCTCCTATGTAAGATTACTGAAAGACTTCAATACACATCTCCCATGTAAGATCACTGAAAGACGTCAATACACATCTCCTATGTAAGATCACTGAAAGACGTCAATACACATCTTCTATGTAAGATCACTGAAAGACGTCAATACACATCTCCTATGTAAGATCACTGAAAGACGTCAATACACATCTCCTATGTAAGATCACTGAAAGACTTCAATACACATCTCCTATGTAAGATCACTGAAAGACTTCAATACACATCTCCTATGTAAGATCACTGAAAGACTTCAATACACATCTCATATGTAAGATCACTGAAATACGTCAATACACATCCCCTATGTAAGATCACTGAAAGACTTCAATACACATCTCATATGTAAGATCACTGAAATACGTCAATACACATCCCCTATGTAAGATCACTGAAAGACTTCAATACACATCTCCTATCCAGCTATGAAGTAGTCATTACACCACCCTCACAGAAAAGCGATTTTTTTTTCATTTGCAGTAGAAATGTGAGTAACTTTACATCTTGACCCAAACACATTATTGAAGACACAAAACGTCAACATATATGATCCACTTGTAACGAATAGATCCACTCTGAGCTCTGGTAAGCATGCCTGAGAATATAAATCAGTGGTGGCCAACTTAAGGTTGACCGAGAGCCGGATTATAGCCAGTTCCAGGACCAGAGGGTCAGACTTAAGAAAATTTTCATCAGTTACATGCTGTTATTTAGTCATATATAAATAATGTTTGCACTTTATCGACACATATTATTATTTGTAACAAGACAATGAATTATTTCTTTCAAAAGTACATTTACATTATTTTTTTAACAAACTGGAACGGTGGGTTTTATTAATAAATATGTAATATAGTAATATTCTTCTCGAGATTGCATGAAAAAAAGACCAAGAGGAAGACCTAGAAGAAGATGGATAGATGCAGTGATAGAGACATGTAACAACAAATGAAAATCACTAATTCAGACAGTTCGAGCAGCTCAAGAACGACAAATGATATAACCACGACACCTTTTCGGTATCAGTGAGAAAGAGAACAAGATGAAGAAGAAATATAGTAGTTTCTGTGGAGGCTTCAAAGCGCCAAAAAATCGAAATTAGATTGGCGGGTCGGATATAGTCCGCGGGCCGCCATTTGGCTATTTCTAGTCTACATACTTGCTTTCTTTGAATGGACTCGAAGAAAACCAGCCCATTGCTGCAGTAATTCTTTCAGCCTTTTGTTCTTATGATTGATTACAAAAATAAAGCACTGTTCATTTTCAGCCAGACGGACTGCACCGGTTCCGGAAAATGTTTAAGATGTTAGGGATCTCAAGGTTAAACATTGGATAAGTCAATTAAAACTAGTGTGGCGGGACTAGTAGTTATCACCCACAGCCATTTAAAGTAGTAAGACCAGCGGGCAGAACGGAATGCACCCAATTTGATGACGTTATCATCTTTGCAAGCGGTGGCGATTATGAGTAGAAAGACGTCAGCCGTCTATACTACGCATAGATGAAAACATCACAAAAGTGGGATGTTCTGGAATTATCTCTCTGCTCGTTGGCCTTACTACTATTAATGATTGCATTGTTATTGTTATTGTTATTGGCTATGGAAGGCCTCGGTCTCACAGCAAACGAATTAAAATCCATAATTGCTCAACCGCCCGTGCCAGTGGAATCATCCGAATTACTAACTCATCTCCCAAACAAAGAAAGGTAACTGTAGTCCCCATCGTAGCAGTCTCAGCACACGCCAAAAGACATAAGGCGAAACCGCGCAGAAAGTGAACACAGCCAACTGTTCCCCGTCATACGATATCATCATTCATCGTAAACAAGCGGGATATCGAAACAGGATCAAAACGGATGAGACACACAGCTCACGGTGTGCACAGAGCACTTAACTCAGTAGCTCCTGCAACAAGCCGGACTTGGAATATGAGGAAACTGCAAGAAGGAACACTTTTCAGACATAGCCTTCAATGGTTCCTGCCGCCTATCCACCATATACCATGGGAGTTTACGTCCTCCCGAAAATGATGATCGTCGTAGCACTTTATGATGTTAGGTCATCATTGATGACTCCAATTCCAAACATATAGACACACAGTGGTGGTAAGTTATCATTTCCAATCCAACAGAAGCCACATGACCTGTAGTTAGTAAAAACACAATTGATGATGTTCTCCGCTCCCTTCTTGTAGCTGCCGCCACACGATTCTGATGTCTCATTAACTTGGACATCATTCAAGAACAATGTCAGATGAACATTCCATAGATATGGCTTTGCTGATGAAGTGCTTGGTGCAACAGTTGTATCAATCATAGTGGAGGCTCCTGGTATGTGGTCATTAATATCACAGACGGCACATGATGTTGTTATATTCAGAATTTCTGAATTTCTTTCAGGGGTGTAAATACGTGGCACACACATGGAGAGTGGTTTGTGGTCACAGTAATCCTATTAAAGGCAATTCTAGGGTAGCATGGCATAGCTGTTTCAGAACAGCACAATCCTGTGATGTTTTCTGTGTTCGCTATAAAACTGCTGCTGCTACCCAATCCTGACCAATTATAGGTGTGGACATTATTCACTTGCAATGACAAAACTGCTTTGTTTACATCATAAACCTCTGGAAGCGAATCATTTATGGGACAAATAGTACAATTTATTCTTCCATCGGGGATATCTTCATTGAGTCCCAAAATGATTGCATTATGACCAGGTAACTATTGTTACTCTCCCGCCCATGACTCCCATCAAGGAAGACAAGGATAGAGCCAAAGAGCCAGTGCCACCTGCCCTTCCTGTCTTATGAGGTGACTAAGGAGGTTGGGTGAAGAAATAACATGTAAGATAGTAGCAGTATTTACAGCAGCTTCGCATCTCTACCCATCTTGATGCCTTTACTTCTTCATGTAAGATAGTAGCAGTATTTACAGCAGCTTCGCATCTCTACCCATCTTGATGCCTTTACTTCTTCATGTAAGATAGTAGCAGTATTTACATCAGCTTCGCATCTCTACCCATCTTGATGCCTTTACTTCTTCATGTAAGATAGTAGCAGTATTTACAGTAGCTCCGCATCTCTACCCATCTTGATGCCTTTACTTCTTCATGTAAGATAGTAGCAGTATTTACAGCAGCTTCGCATCTCTATCCATCTTGATGCCTTTATTCTTCATGTAAGATCGTATCTGGCTTGTCACCGACAGAATGTTTTAAAACTAAGACAGGAGTGCGTCAAGAATGTTTATTGTCTCCCTTTGTATTATTTTTTGACAATGCACTAAATTATGAAGACCACCACGACAGTAAAAAGACATGGAATTCAGTGGAGACTGGAACCAACAGAACTTTGGTTTTGTCGATGATGTTGCCCTCCTTGAACACAACTCCAACAAAATGGAAGACAAACTATAGGAACTAAAGATAGCCTCTGTCAAAATGAGAATACAGATAAATATTGATATAAAAATTATAATGAAATCGAATAACGCATATCATAAAACATTAGAAATGTTAGGGGTACCGGTTGAGACAATGGGTAATTTTACATACACGGGAAGCATTATTAAGAAGGGAGGATGAGCGGAGAGAGTCGTTACATTGATAATTAATAAAGCAAGAAAAACCATCATCAAATTTAACAAAATCTGGCCAGCTAAAAAAATGCAAACATTTTTTAAGACCACCAAGATTAGACCCATTAAAATAAATAAATAATTGTATTGCTAAGATATATCGCTGCTCAATGACGCAACTAAACAAACGTTACAGACGTTTCTAAATAACTATTTGAGGAATATTCTGATCATCAGATGGTATGACAAGATCAGACATGAAGATATCTGGGAATGACCAAAATGAGGGACAATCGAATAGGAAAATAGAGATGGAGTGGAAAGACACTAAGAAAACTTGATGTCAGCATAGCAAGACATGTACTGTCACGGAACACGCATGGGAAGAGAAAGTCAGGAATTTTCAGGAATACACGGGGAGGAGAGGTCGTATAAACATTAACCTAGACTGGTGAGAAATAGAGAAATTGTCCAAAAATAGTGATCGGTAATAGACCTCGTCTTTGACATGTGCTCCAAGTAAGGGGTTCTACAAGGATTTGATTGATTGATTGATGGATTGATTGGTTGGTTGATGGATTGATTGACTAAATTAGTGTTAACACTCCCGCTATGCAGATCGCGATTTCATAAGTACCACCCACTTCCCTTCATCATAATCAAATGGTTTTTTTCTTTTCCGTTTCTATTCTTTTGTTAATTTATGTCCTAGATTCTCCATTACTTATTATAAAATGTCAAGGAGAATTACGTTCGTGATCTCTTTCTAGTTATTTTTCATCTATAACCATCAAGTGCCGTCTCCGTATCGAAAGTTGACTACAATGGAGTGCTATTCCACCCTGTCTCTTTCTTTGATAGTGCAGGTTGTCATAAGCTGACTTGTCCATATTTAGATATTATTCGTCCATGTTAGTCTTCGTCTGACTCTGCCTCTTGTGCCTTGTATTTCCCCTCCCAAAATTACTTTTAGTAGGCTGCTGTATCTTTTGACATGCCACAAAAATCTTATTTTTCTAGTTTGAATTACGTTTAGTAGTTCTGTTTTCATTTTTAGTTCTTTTTAAACTTCATAATTTGTTTTCTTTTCTTTCCATCCAATTCTACCTATTCTTCTATATATCCACATTTCAAAGACTAAATTTTGCGTTCTGTTTTTTTTTCTTTTTTGTATAATGTCCATGTTACTGTAATGTACATGAATGTTGAAAATATATAACATTTTGCAACTTTTAGTTTTAGCCCCGGTGTTATTTGTTTTGATCAAGTAAGTAAAGAGTCCCGTCACACCAAGTGGCGTATAGGAAATATGGTGTTAGTGAGCATAATTTGTACAGACTGTCAGCACATAAGTTTTGGGGTAATGTTGTCGGTACTACGCCTGCGCCGCTTTAGTTTTTTTAGAAAAAACTAACCAGTATCCATTTAAGGCTGGGTGAACTCAGAAGCCATATATCAGGATCGAACCTCTTGTCCTTTGTAGTTCGGTTCATTAACCACTGAACTATTGCGGCTCCCGTATTTGTTTTGATGTTAATATATTTTTCATGACATTAAAATTAATTTTTGTCATTCCTATTCATTTGTTTATTTTATTTCTATTTTAAATTTTCCATCACTAGTTAAAGTATGTACAAGATAGTTGTAGCTCTGGACTATCTTCATGTCTATTCCTTCAAATTTGATATCCACTTGTTGGTTTTGAGTATTATCTGCGTTTGTGATCATAGGTTTAGTCCTTTGATATTCATATCTAGTCCATATTTTATGCTTGACATGTTTATCTCATTAAGTAATTACTGTAGATCTGTAGACATTTCTGCTAGTGATACAGTATCATCAGCATATCTTAGGTTATTGATGATCTTTCCATTAATGTTTAGGCCAGGCATCTCTGTGAAGATTTAAAAGATTGTCTCTGTGTTTTCTCTGTTTTCTCTTCCTCACATTGTAAAAGCTTGGTAATAGAATGCATTCGTCTTATTTCTCTCTTTATATCAAAAGGTGTAGAGTTCTCTTTGTTATATTTTATGATTGCTGCTTGTTAATAGTCTTGCCAATAATAATATCCAAACCGTATCCTTTGCTTGTTGTCTTGTTTTTGAGGTATTGAGTTATTTTACTTGTCTTGTTTATTTTACTATCATCAACAGCAGTAGCACTAATGGAATGAGTCGATGCTAGGATTGCTTATCTTGTCGCTTCATTCTCTAATTTCCCTTCCAGCACCAACGACGGCGTTATTTTCTTGTCATCCTATCTCGAGTGAGCCGCCATTCTTTCCTTTTTCATCATCATCATCATCAAGTACCGTGATAACCTAGCATAGGTTATCAACACACTATTTTCAATCTCTATTTTTGTCAACTCTCCTGTTGACGTATCGCCATCGTCATATCTTTAAACTGGGTGGTATCTCCTATCTCTGACGCCCTCTATTTCTTCTACCTTCAATCATCTTTTCAATTGTCACACAACATTTCACTTGCTCCTTTCTCCGCCTTACAGCCACAAATAGATACCTCGACCGTTCTGATTTTGGTAACAAGCTTTCAATTTGATTGTGCCTCTTTATATCTCATTAAATCTCCATTTTTGATGTTTATAGAGATTTTTTCCCCTTTTAATAAAACTCAAAATCAAGATACCAGTCCCTTAATTCTCTTATCTTGCGTCATCCACGACCACCCTCTTTTAATCATTATTCTCTTGAGATCGACCGAGTTCTTGGGAAGCGAGCGTTTCATGTTATCAGATAGCTTAATTCAATTATTGTGAACTGTGGTTCAAACGTGTTTCATTTGATCGATTTTATTGAAACTATTCTCAGCAGATGAATCATCACTCCCTCGCGAACATCTTTAGATGAATCAACGAAGAAAAATAACAGTTCTTCACTTTCGTTCACCCTAACTGTTCACACTGCTTGACAGCGAAAGAATGACAGGGCCATGACTGATCATATCCAGAAAAAGCTGATATAATAGAACAAGAAGATTTTACTTCATATGTGCTTTTTCTATTCTGCTAGAATCTATTTAACCAAACAGGACAGTTCCAATATATAAAACAAGGAGTCAGACAAGGCTGTGTTCTGTTGCCGAATTTGTTTTCACTTTACAGGGGAAATATTATGAGATTTATAGTAGTTATCGCCCGTGTGCTGCTGGAGTCCGAAAAGGGAGTAAAGAATTGTAGCGCTGTTCCCTATCAGACATGTTCGTAAGAGGCGACTAAGGAGGGTTGGGTATGGTACTGGCTATCCTATACTGTCAAAAAATAAGCCGAAAAAACTTCACAAACATGGACAAGCCTAAAAATATAAAAAAGAACGGCTTGGAAAGTGTTTGTTGATGACCTATGCTCCACAGGGAGTTGAAAAGGTAGGAGAAGTAGAAGAAAAGTAGATATAAATGGAATTGAAGTCCAGCCACAACATAAGCAATTTACTATATGCGGATGACACAGTCTTAATAGCAGAGACAGAGAATGAGCTACAAGAAATTGAAGATATAATAGTAAAAGAAAGCAACAAGAAAGGTCTCAGTCTGAATAGTAAGAAAATACAAATAATGGTCATATCGAAGAAATAATCATCACCATCGTGTAGCATAAAAAAAACAGTACAAATCTGAAACAAGTGCAACGCGTCACATACTTGGGCACAATAGTAACATCAGATGGAAGATGCATCACAGAAATAAAAAAAAACAGAATAGCTCTGGCCAAAATAGCATTTCAGAAAATGCAAAATATGTTATGCAACAAATCTATGTCAATAAAAATGAGAAAGAGAGTTCTTCGGTGCTATATAGAACCAATTCTGACATATGGATGCGAATCATGGAATGTAAAAAAAAAAAAATGAAAAGACGATTAGAGACCACAGGGATGGGATTTCTTAGAAGAATGTTGAAAGATCCCTGTACAGCTAAAACGACCAATGAGGAAATTCTCAAAGAGGCCAGCACAAAAAGGGAGCTTCTTAGCAACATCAGAAAGAAACAATCAACATTTTACGGGCACATCATGAGAAGATGAAAGTTGGAATACTTGGTTACAATTGGAAAAATATAGGAAAAGATAGACCGCGGACAAAAAAGAGAGAAAATACAGGATAGCTTGGTGTCATGGCATGGAAAACAGTCAAGAACAGAACTGATACAATGGACTGTGGATAGAAGATTGTGGAAGGACAAGATTGCTTACGTCAACCTCAATGGCACATGATGATAAAAATCCATTTGCGTCGTAGTACAAACTGCTCATAATGGAACGTGCATGAAAAGCTGAGATCAAAAGTTAATCCTGGTTATGTCAGCCTGTCACACGTTTTAGTTGTCTGACCTAACAATTGGCATGAAAGAGATCGACATTTACTACTGGGTTGTTCAGGGAGCGAACCACCAAGCTTGGTTTGCTTGGGTTGATGTTTCAGTGAGGTTCCATACATCACTCAGAGAATGTGTACGTTGTACACGACATGTTCACACTGAGAAATTGTGTACACTTCTTCATTCTTTCCCTGTTCTGCATTTTGCTGGTAGACGCCGCAGGCTTAAGTCAATGACATGTGTTCATTCAAGGACCCTTTTTGTGGCTTGGTACTTAATGATATTGTATTGTTTTATTATGTCATCAATTCCTGGCTTGGTACATAGTGATATTGTATTGTTTTATTATGTCATCAATTCCTGGCTTGGTACATAGTGATATTGTATTGTTTTATTATGTCATCAATTCCTGGCTTGGTACATAGTGATATTGTATTGTTTTATTATGTCATCAATTCCTGGCTTGGTACATAGTGATATTGCATTGTTTTATTATGTCATCAATTCCTGGCTTGGTACATAGTGATATTGTATTGTTTTATTATGTCATCAATTCCTGGCTTGGTACATAGTGATATTGTATTGTTTTATTATGTCATCAATTCCTGGCTTGGTACATAGTGATATTGTATTGTTTTATTATGTCTTCAATTCCTGGCTTGGTACATAGTGATATTGTATTGTTTTATTACGTCATCAATTCCTGGCTTGGTACATAGTGATATTGTATTGTTTTATTATGTCATCAATTCCTGGCTTGGTACATAGTGATATTGTATTGTTTTATTATGTCGTCAATTCCTGGCTTGGTACATAATGATGTTGTATTATTTTATTATGTCGTCAATTCCTGGCTTGGTACATAATGATGTTGTATTATTTTATTATGTCGTCAATTCCTGGCTTGGTACATAATGATGTTGTATTATTTTATTATGTCGTCAATTCCTGGCTTGGTACATAATGATGTTGTATTATTTTATTATGTCGTCAATTCCTGGCTTGGTACATAATGCTATTGTATTGTTTTATTATGTCGTCAATTCCTGGCTTGGTACATAATGATATTGTATTGTTTTATTATGTCGTCAATTCCTGGCTTGGTACATAATGATGTTGTATTATTTTATTATGTCGTCAATTCCTGGCTTGGTACATAATGATGTTGTATTATTTTATTATGTCGTCAATTCCTGGCTTGGTACATAATGCTATTGTATTGTTTTATTATGTCGTCAATTCCTGGCTTGGTACATAATGATATTGTATTGTTTTATTATGTCGTAAATTCCTGGCTTGGTACATAATGATATTGTATTGTTTTATTATGTCGTCAATTCCTGGCTTGGTACATAATGATGTTGTATTATTTTATTATGTCGTCAATTCCTGGCTTGGTACATAATGATGTTGTATTATTTTATTATGTCGTCAATTCCTGGCTTGGTACATAATGATATTGTATTGTTTTATTATGTCGTCAATTCCTGGCTTGGTACATAATGATATTGTATTATTTTATTATGTCGTCAATTCCCTCAATCCATCTTCTTCTTGGTCTACCTCTATATCTTGGTTGTTCCATTTTATTGCTGTAAACACTTGACGCTGGTGCTGAGAGTTTCATGGGCATTTCTTCTTATCTTCTTTTTGTGGTCGGCCCTTGGGTCTGGTGTTTTCGCAACGTTTATTGAGGTCTCGTTGTGTTGTGTTTTGATCTTGCCTTATCATGTGGTGAAACCATTTGATCTGCTTTTTCTTTATATATTTTATGTCGGGGATTATTCCTAGCTTTTTTTCTCAGTTCTTCATGTCTGATCTTGTCTCTCAGGTTGTTTCCTGTCAATCGTCTAAGACATTTCATCTCAGTAGATGGTAAGTTTCTTATTGTACCTGCATCTGAAGTACAGAGCGTTGCACAGCGTTGAGTGGAAGATTGTATACTCATTAAATGTTCAAACCATTTTAATCTGTGTCTCTGCTTGTACCCAATTACTGGTAAAATTTCAGTGGTATATCACTTTCATCGTTTTTACATAATCTCTTAGGGTTTTGTTCACAGCTTTTTTTTGAGGCATCTTATTTCACACGCTGTCAGTTTCCTTTCGTTACCTCTAGTCACAGTCCGGTGTATAGAATATGTTAAATTAAAAATGTAAACATAAATATGTAAATATAAAATCAGACAAAATATTTCCAGTAGTTCAAGACAAGGATGGCAGTCGATGGTCCTGTTACGTTCAGTGACGTTTATGCAGAATGAAATGTTGCTGTTACTGCTAATATTTATAGTAACCTACGTCACATGTATGAGAAGGCAACGTCGGCATTAGGCCAGGCCGCCAAAATTTTTCATAGAACATCTCTGGTGCCCATTATCAGAAGCAGCTGAAATCAAAATGTGCCGGTCTATAAAAAGAAATATTCGACAGATTTGTAAAGTGAGCCCGGACTCTTGAAATGAAAAACAAGTACACTAGCCATATTTCACTGAGGCATTGATATGACAAATCATGGGGCAAAATTATTATCCGTTTCGATCCTGTGAGTTAGTGCTACCACCTCCTGGTGCTGTGAGTTAATATTACTACGTCCTGGTGCTGTGAGTTAGTATTACTACGTCCTGGTGTTGTGAGTTAGTATTACCACGTCCTGGTTTTGTGAGTTAGTATTACCGCGTCCTGGTGTTGTGAGTTAGTATTACCACGTCCTGGTGCTGTGAGTTAGTATTACCACGTCCTGGTGTTGTGAGTTAGTATTACCACGTCCAGGTGCTGTGACTTAATATTACTACGTCCTGGTGCTGTGAGTTAGTATTACCACGTCCTGGTTTTGTGAGTTAGTATTACCACGTCCTGGTGTTGTGAGTTAGTATTACCACGTCCTGGTGTTGTGAGTTAGTATTACCACGTCCTGGCGTTGTGAGTTAGTATTACCACGTCCTGGTGCTGTGAGTTAGCATTACCACGCCCTGGCCATGTGAGTTAGTGCTACCACGTCCTGACCCTGTGAGTTAACGCTACTTGCGTGGTGCCCGTTTGAAGAATGAACCTGACGAAATTAACCCAATTTGTATTGAAAATGATAAAAACATGCCTGTTACGATTTCCACGCTTCTAAACACACATCGACTTCTATTCACTTGACAAACCAAGAGTCGATCGGTTTAGTTTATTAAAGTCAACACAGTTAAACATTTCCTACGGTTTAAATGCCGCATGCAATGTTTTATGTTGCGTTTGAAAATAGTTGCAAGGAAATATTCTATCATTATTATGATGCGTCATTGATTTGAAGCTGTAACGACTGTAATGCTAGACTTTTTATGATGAGATATGACTTTCCCAACCATTATCTCCCCTTGTATTTCGGTACAGTTATATCCGTCTGGTTTGTGCGAATTGCACGTTTGACAATTAGTGGCTGTTAATTATGTAGTAATTTCTTCAACAGGTACTTCCGTGTTTTGGAAAATGCCACTGAATACATTCTCTACAATCATATTTATGGTTATATCATGATTGATGTGACGATAAAGTAGCCTATCTTTGCCCCTTTCATGTATTTCTTGAACAGAATTTGTTTTATTATCGTGTCTACATTTACTTGCACGTTTCTTTGCGGCGATTTCATGTAACGTTTCCTTGTAACAATTTCTTGTAACGTTTCCTTGTAACGATTTCTTGTAACGTTTCCTTGTAACGACTTCTTGTAACGTTTCCTTGTAACGATTTCTTGTAACGTTTCCTTGTAACGATTTCTTGTAACGTTTCCTTGTAGCGACTTCTTGTAACGTTTCCTTGTAAGAATTTCTTGTAACGTTTCCTTGTAACGATTTCTTGTAACGTTTCCTTGTAACGATTTCTTGTAACGTTTCCTTGTAACGATTTCTTGTAACGTTTCCTTGTAACGATTTCTTGTAACGTTTCCTTGTAACGATTTCTTGTAACGTTTCCTTGTAACGATTTCTTGTAACGTTTCCTTGTAAGAATTTCTTGTAACGTTTCCTTGTAACGATTTCTTGTAACGTTTCCTTGTAACGATTTCTTGTAACGTTTCCTTGTAACGATTTCTTGTAACGTTTCCTTGTAAGAATTTCTTGTAACGTTTCCTTGTAAGAATTTCTTGTAACGTTTCCTTGTAACGATTTCTTGTAACGTTTCCTTGTAACGATTTCTTGTAACGTTTCCTTGTAACGATTTCTTGTAACGTTTCCTTGTAAGAATTTCTTGTAACGTTTCCTTGTAACGATTTCTTGTAACGTTTCCTTGTAACGACTTCTTGTAACGTTTCCTTGTAAGAATTTCTTGTAACGTTTCCTTGTAACGATTTCTTGTAACGATTTCATGTAACGTTTCCTTGTAACGATTTCTTGTAACGTTTTCTTGAAACGATTTCTTGCAACGTTTCCTTGTAACGATTTCTTGTAACGTTTCCTTGCAACGATTTCTTGCAACGTTTCCTTGTAACGATTTCTTGTAACGTATCCTTATAACGATTTCTTTTAACGTTTCATTGTAACGATTTCTTGTAACGTTTCCTGATGACATTTTCTTTCAACGTTTTCTTCCGGCAGTTTTTTTTAACATTTCTTTGCAACAGTATCTTGCTAAATTTCCAGGACAAATCAACATCCTCTGAAACAATGAATTCAAATATTTCTGTCTCACTCACCCACTCACATTCACATTTTTGATACACTTATCTGTGTGACCCACACACCAACATATGTATGTATGTACATCATTATTGGTCCAGTAATCATTGTGGACGTTAAAACAATCTTGACGACGACTTGACATGTTTTCCCCCAAACTTCGCGATTCAGAGTTGCCCTTTGAGATGTGAGGTAGATGAGTCCTGCCCATTCTTTCATATTGTCTCCCTTCTGTTTCCTTTCTCTACCTTATCTTCTTTTCCTGGTATTGTGCCCAGTAGAATGGTTGAAGTAAGCCATTCATATATATCCATCACCATGTTAAATTTCCTCCTTTTGATCGTTACAGTAAATCGTTATGCATCGATCTCATGGATTGCTTCATTGTATTTGTGCGCATCCCCAATGATGATATTTTAAAAAAAGTAAAGTACCCCCGTCACACCAAGTGGCGTATAGGGAATATGATGTTAGTGACCATACATTTTTCAGACCTTCGGCACATGATTTTTGGGGCAATGTGGTCGGAATTACGCCTGTGCCGCTTCACTTTCCCAGAAAAAAATTCGGTACCCATTAAAGGCTGGGTGAACCCGGAAGCCGTCGGTTGGGATCGAACCCTATCCCTTGTCCTTTGTAGTCCAGTTCACTAACCACTGAGCTATCGCGGCTCCCCAATGATGATATGGCCTATAATTCTTCGGATGAAAGAGATGGGAGTTAAGATGGGCACAGCCGGAAATGAGTAACTTAGTCGGCTTGTAAGAAGACTTTATCAACCAACATAGAACTGGAGTCGTCAGTCGCTGGACACTGGGGGAATTGCTGAGGAGGGATCTGAGCACCTATGGACATGTTCGGAGTGCAATGATGATGACCCACAAAATAATTCAATAACTCAATGGTCTATATTAAATATGAGTAAATCTTTCTATAACTTCTTACTTTCAAAACCTGCAATCTTCTATCCAGATTAACAGTCAGTTTCATTATTTAACAGACGGATAGAATTACAAATGTCTCCATCGTTCGTAACAATCTGATCCTTTTTCTGAGGAAGATGATTTTGCATTTCATGCAAGGTTCTTATCGTGAGAATAGGCATTTCCTGTACAGTTCTAGCTAAGACTACTGGTTTTGAGCAGGTTTCAATGACAAAAGGACTCAGATATTTGAGTTTGTTGCCTATTTCAATTTATTGTCATTCCTCGTTTTGTACACCCCGGGTTTCTCCTTTCTAGTGAATATTGTTTTTTTAAGCAATGGCTTCCATTTCGCATGCTCGTGACGCCTGGAGCCTCAGCTTGGTCCCCTAGCTCTGATAAATAACCTGTAAGCCATCTACATCACCTACAAAAAGAAGGCAATCTTAGTTCGGCTTCCACTGCAGACGGTCTTGAGATGTACACCGGGGAAACATATCATTACTCAACAAATAAATAAAATAAATAATGTGAAGGTAAGAAGCACCGATGTTTCACTTCCCGAAATATTTTGCATATCATTATTGTGAAAGCAGTGTATGTGTTTATATATAAATATGTATATGTAAATATATAATATTAGAGAGATAGAGAGAGAGAATGAGCTGTACGAACATTCCGTAACTGCATATTTGTGTGTGAGTTGTTTGCGGTGTCTTTTTGTTTTACTAAATAATGAACGGCGATAAAAACAATAACACTTCACTTACCTAGGAACAGAATGTTACAAAATGAAAATACAAAATTCGAGATTATAACTAATAAAGTGTTGGAACAAAGTCTGTAACAAACTATATGCTGATGACAAGGAGAAAAACATGGTAATCTATTCAAGCACTACAATGACATGTTTATGTGCATTATTTACTATCTGTATCGTTCATTTACATCACGATGGGTAAAATCCATTCTTAACTCAAAGAGGTAAGTAGAACACCATGTACATTGGACCCTCTAGCCTGTGAGTGGCTCGATAGAGATAAGTAGTACACCATGTACATTGTAACCTCTAGCCTGTGAGTGGCTCGATAGAGATAAGTAGTACACCATGTACATTGTACCCTCTAGCCTGTGAGTGGCTCGATAGAGGTAATTAGTACACCATGTACAATGTACCTTCTAGCCTGTGAGTGGCTCGAGAGAGGTAAGTATTACACCATGTACATTGTACCTTCTAGCCTGTGAGTGGCTCGAGAGAGGTAAGTATTACACCATGTACATTGTACCTTCTAGCCTGTGAGTGGATCGATAGAGGTAATTAGTACACCATGTACATTGTACCTTCTAGCCTGTGAGTGGCTAGAGAGAGATAAGGACAGGAGTCAACTCCGAACTTGATTCTGTCCACACCAATCTCTTTGACCTGGGCAGAACATGTTAAACTACTATTTGGTGACCGAGATATATAAACAGTCACTAAGTGATCTAGATAGATAAACAGTCACTAAGTGGTCTAGATAGATAAACAGTCACTATGTGATCTAGATAGATAAACAGTCACTATGTGATCTAGATAGATAAACGGTGTCAGAGTAATCTATTTTGACAATCAGCTGGCGGTTTAGATCAAAACATATTTCCTTCATAAAAGCTTCCAGCATTATCATTGACGCTTGGGAAGGAATGGCATAGAGCGGATCTAACAGACGCACATTTCGTTGACGCGTGAGATGTACAGAAGAGTAGCAACAAAGAAGGGGGTTGGTTAGTGAAACAGGTAATAAAACTGCTGCTGCAACAACTACATTTCATCAAACTGCTGCAGCAATAACTACAGTCCATCAAACTGCTGCAGCAATAACTACAGTCCATCAAACTGCTGCAGCAATAACTACAGTCCATCAAACTGCTGCAGCAATAACTACAGTCCATCAAACTGCTGCTGCAACAACTACATTCCATCAAACTGCTGCTGCAACAACTACATTCCATCAAACTGCTGCTGCAACAACTACATTCCATCAATCTGCTGCAGCAACAACTACATTCCATCAATCTGCTGCAGCAACAACTACAGTCCATCAAACTGCTGCTGCAACAACTACATTCCATCAAACTGCTGCAGCAATAACTACAGTCCATCCACACCGCTGCCGCAACAACTACAAATCATCCAACTACTGCAGCAACAATTACAAATCATCCACCTACTGCAGCAACAACTACAAATCATCCACCTACTGCAGCAACAACTACAAATCATCCACCTACTGCAGCAACAACTACAAATCATCCACCTACTGCAGCAACAATTACAAATCATCCACCTACTGCAGCAACAACTACAAATCATCCACCTACTGCAGCAACAACTACAAATCATCCACCTACTGCAGCAACAACTACAAATCATCCACCTACTGCAGCAACAACTACAAATCATCCAACTACTGCAGCAACACCTACAAATCATCCAACTACTGCAGCAACAACTACAAATCATCCAACTACTGCAGCAACAACTACAAATCATCCAACTACTGCAGCAACACCTACAAATCATTCAACTACTGCAGCAACAACTACAAATCATCCAACTACTGCAGCAACAATTACAAATCATCCAACTACTGCAGCAACAATTACAAATCATCCAACTACTGCAGCAACAATTACAAATCATCCAACTACTGCAGCAACAACTACAAATCATCCAGCTATTGCAGCAACAACTACAAATCATCCAGCTACAGCAGCAACAACTACAAATCATCCAGCTGCTGCAGCAACAACTACAAATCATCCAGCTACAGCAGCAACAACTACAAATCATCCAGCTACTGCAGCAACAACTACAAATCATCCAGCTTCTGCAGCAACAACTACAAATCATCCAGCTTCTGCAGCAACAACTACAGGTCTATATTTTTCCAGATTAACCTCGCTACAGATCAGGCTGCACGGTTATATTCGGAGACCTTTGTTATCTTCTTTCCCTCTTAATTTGACTCTCATAGTCAAGCAATCTTTTGCTCTTCTGTTGACTTTTGGTTATGTTATGTTTCCTAGTGTTTTTATTATTCCATTAATCCATCTTTTTCGTAGTCGGCCCTTGAGTCTTGTGTTCTCGTAACGTTTATTAAATGCGTGTTGACTTGTGATTTGATCATTCTGCCTATTAACTTGGCCAAATAATTTGGTTTGGACCTTTTTGACAGGTGGACAAAATAAATGGTCAGTTTTTATCTGTCGCTGACGACCAACACAGTCACCGATTGATCTGATTTTTTTTTTAAAGAAAGGTGGTCTCTTTGTTTACTTTATTATCTAAAAAAATCAGTACACTGTCTATATCGACGCACACTACAGCCTCTGACAGTGAACATTAATAAAAGATGTTGTGTTGCTTATATTAATAAATAGCTAATATCAGGTATATAGTATATCTTGTTTATAGTCTTATTCAAGAGGTAGGTTTCGATTCGGATCGACGATTTCAGGTCCACCCAGCTTTACCTTGTGGGTACTGGATTCTTTCTGGGAAATAAAAGCTTCGCGCACTTAATACCGACCACATTACCACAAAAATAATGCGCTGATGGTCTATAAAAATTATGGTCACCATATCATCATATTCCCTATACGCCAATTGGTGTGACGGGGCTCTTTACATTTTTTAAATTTATAGTATCACTGTGGTTATATTCTAGCTATCTATTATCCTTTCGGACCGAAGACGGCAGAACCACAACCTAAAAAACAGAAATCTTGTGTGCCAAAATGGCACATATTGCAGAAATCACTAAAATGTTTATAAAATGTATGGCTCTGTTTCCATAAAATACTGTTTACAATGACAGCTTGTCAAGCCATCGATCAACCTCCTTAGTCGCCTCTTACGACATGCCTGGAAGGTCACAGTGTCACTATTCTGTACTACCATCATAATAAGACACCGGTACCACACGGGTGTGGTTATATTAATTTATTATTAATTATTATTAATTATATTAATTATTATATATTAATAATACCCCAGATGGTAATGTATATCTCATCCGCCAGGCACTGGAAAGAGGATACCACTATATATATATATATATCGTTGTAGAAATATAAATCGAAAAGGTGAAACAAAGAAAACGCTCAGAACTAGTATAGTGAAAACAGCAACGAATTAAAAAAATACAGAGAGAAATAAAAAATACTCTGCAAGAAAACCAAACTTAAAATATTCAACTCAAAAGTAATATCAGCACTTACCTATGCATGTGAAAACTATAAAACAACAAAAGATATATATAAAAACGAAACGCTTTGGAAGACATACTCCTAAGAAGGATACTTTGGGTGCAATGGAATGAACTCAAGACTAATATTTAAATAAGATAAATGGCCATGCAACCAACGATCTTATCTACAATTAGGAAAAGAAGATGGGCATAAGTCGGACATGTACCAAATAGGGACAACAAGGGAGTTCCAAAACAGGTTCTTCTATGGGAAACACCAGGATGAAAAAAAATGAGGAAGACCTAGAGAGATACCAAAAATACCACTTATAAGAGAGGCAAAGATGGTAGGTATAGACTCTTTAGATAAGATCGAACATATCACTCAGAATAGAGATGGCTGGCGAAAAACACTATTGAGCGTGCAACCCGTTGAGACATCTAACGGCGCGGGAAAGATCAAGAATGGTTATATTGCTAAACGTACAATGTGTAGATTTCATGAAAGATGTTTATATGCTGTTGATTGTGGTCAATATTAGCACTTGAGCTAAATTTCAGTATCACAGCATCTTGTTGTGTACCTCTCTAGCAACAGTTACTATATATATTTTTGTACTGCTTTTATGTAGCCCACGTTAACGTATAAACAAATATTAATTAAAATGGCATTAATTTTAATGATGCCAACATCATAATGATGCACGAGATAGCATATTTACCTGTGTAATTAGCATTATTTATTTTAACATGTTTACCTGTGCTTTCTTTTTTTTTCTTCTTCTATCCTTCCTCTGCTGCTGTTGGCTGGCGTCGAGGGGAGAAACAATCTACAATTATTTGCTCTTCTGTTGGCTTCTTCTGATGTTATTCCTCCTAGTGACTCTAGTATTCCCTCTATCCATCTCTTTCTCGGTCTTCCTCTTAATCTGGCGTTTTCGTAGCGTTTGTTTATGGCTCTTTGAGTCATTGTTAGTTCTTTTTGTCTTGTTATGTGGCCGAACCAATTTATCTGTTGTTTCTTTATGTATTCGATGGCTGGTTAAATTTCGAGTCTCTTCCTCAGGTCGGTGTTTCTTACTCTGTCCCTTAAGCTGTTTCCTGTCATTCTAACAAAATCACAAACACAATAACAAACAAAAACACAAACACAATAATAAACACAGTTACAAACACAATGACAAACACAACAACAATGATAAACACAAACACAAACACAAACACAAGCACAATCACAATCCCAATCACAAACACAAAAACAGTCACACACACCCATATATATATATAAATCATGATAGTATAATTGACAACCTTTAATCCCCAGGTTAATTTAACCACGCGCTCCACCCAACATAACCGGAATAAATGCTGATTTAGCAGGTTTTTGTCTCTAGAAGTTTCAAGAACGTTCACCAAGATCTTCCTTCAACAACAAACAACATCAACGATGTTTACCACTAAAGAAAAATGCGAAAGTGTAAAAGTACTACACTAATTAGTTATCTCACACCGAAATGTACCATATCATATCTAATACGTTCTTCCTACCATGGTAACATATAACCTGACACTGGATACTCATACGTTCTTCCTACCATGGTAACATATAACCTGACACTGGATACTCATTCGGTCTCCTACCATGGTAACATATAACCTGACACTGGATACTCATACGTTCTTCCTACCATGGTAACATATAACCTGACACTGGATACTCATTCGTTCTTCCTACAATGGTAACATATAACCTGACACTGGATACTCACTCGTTCTCCCTACCATGGTAACATATAACCTGACACTGGATACTCACTCGTTCTTCCTACCATGGTAACATATAACCTGACACTGGATACTTACTCGTTCTCCCTACCATGGTAACATATAACCTGACACTGGATACTCACTCGTTCTTCCTACCATGGTAACATATAACCTAACACTGGATACTCACTCGTTCTTCCATTAGTCTTGCGGTGTTGAAGTTTATTTCCTTTCAGAACCGTCTATATTTTCGACATTTCACTGCCTCACTTGTACCTTTATTTAATACTCAGCAAGATATTTATACCCCGTTTTCTCTTGCAACTGTTTACGGCGATTTTACACGGAAGATTGTTAATAAAAGGTAGACGCAATAGCTCAGTGTTTAGTGAACTGGGCTACAAAGGACAAGAGGCCGGGTTAGACCTGATACACAGCATTTGGGTTCACCAAGACTCTAATTTGAACATGATTCTTTTTTTTCTGGGAAAGTAAAGCTGCTTGAGTGTAATACCGACTCACCATCATCATCATCAATTACCGGGCCTGCTGGCGTAGGTGATCATGTCTCTCTACAACTTTCGATCACGGCAGTTATTTATAATTTGTGTTGTTGACCTTCAGCCAAGCCATTCTCTTAAGCTGTCTGGTATCTTGTCTCTTGACTTCTCTCTATCTCTTCGTTCCTCAATTGTCCCAGTTGTTACAATATATTCCAGTTGTGCTCATCTCATTACATGGCCATAAAATGATGATTATTTCTTATTAATATTGGAAATTAGCTCTCTTTTTGCTTTGGCCTCTTTCAGAACGTTTTCATTACTCTTCTTAGCTTTCTAAGGTATTCTCAACATTCTTATGTAAAAACACATTTCTACAGACCCCAGTGATTTTCTTGTCGGTTGTCCTATTGTATATGATTCACATCCACATGTTAAGACTGGCTCTAAATAACATTTAAGACATTTTTTTCTTGTTTCTATTGTCAAAAATGGATTGCATAATATCTTCTTCATTTTTTGGAAAGCTGCTTTTGCCTGAACCTCTTTTGTACATCTTCCGTCTGAGGTTAACAAAGTTCCCAAATATTTAAATTCATTTACCTGTTTTAATATTATTCCACTTGTCTTTATTTTGCTCTGAGGTGATGTCTTTTTCTTTGTTGTTACCATTACTGCTGTCATTTTGCTATTAAGGCTGAGTCCTTTAATACCGACTACTAACCCCAAAAATCATGTGCCGAAGGTCTATAAAAAAGTAATGACCACTAACACCATAGACAGACAATAAACTACATGAAATGGTAGACATAATAGTAAAAGAAAGGTCATAGTCTGAATAATAAGAAAACAGATGTAGTCATATCGCAAAGCAATCATCACCATCATGCAGCATAAAAATAAACAGGACAAATCTGAAACATGTGGAACGCGTCACTTACTTGGGTACAATAATAACATCAAATGGAAGATGTACCACAGAAATAAAATGCAGAATAGCTCAGGCCAAAATAGCATTTCAGAAAATGAAAAACGTATAATATAATAAACCTATGTCAATAGAAGAGAGAAAGAGCGTTCATTGATGCTATATAGAGCCAATTCTGACTTATGGAAGCGAATCATGGACAGTAGTAAACTAACAAATGCAAATATTATTAATAGCCACAGAGATGGGATTTCTCAGAAGAATGTTTAAAGTTCCATGGATAGCTAAAATGACCAATGAGGACTTTATCAAAGAGGCAAACACAAACAGAGAGCTCCTAAAAAACATCAGAAAGAAACAATCACAATTTTTAGGGCACATCATGAGAAAAGAAAATTTGGAATACTTGGTACAACTGGCAGAATATAGGGAACGATAAATCGCGGTCGACAAAGAGATAAAATACTAGATAGCTCGATGTTATGGCATGGAAAAGAGTTAACAACAGAAGCGATACGATGCACGTTAGACAGAAGATTGTGGAAGGACATGATCGCCTACGTCAACCTGTATGGCACATAATGTTAAAGGCTAACACCATATTACATATCTGACACTTGGTGTGACGGGTCTCTTTACGATTTTACTTTGTTAATATTATTTGTGTTAGATGCTTGTTGTGTTTATCAGGATGGTGGACATGACCTTTTCTCGTTGATGAAGTGCTTACCCTTCCTCTCAATACCAGATGTTCTAGCGATGATCAGAGGCCAGTGATTTATAATCTGTTCCCATAATCACCAGTTTTCAACAGCATCAATCCGTCCCATTTCACTGCCGGCGAGTGGTCCGGGTTGTCACTGGCCTACGAGAGTCTGGTTGTTATGGTCATTTATAACTTTAGAAATATTTGAAAATACGAAAGTGTGGACTAAATATTGTCGTCGCCTTGTCAGTCTAATGAAGTCAATCCGCACATAGAACAGTCAAATAGAGTGAGGACTACTCTCAACCATCATCTGGTATATCCCACAACTCAACATCGGGTTATAATGTAATAATGCGGTTTCCTTTTCAGCATTTCTGTGAAGCATTGAAAGGGGTTATGGTGGCATGGGCACAGTGTTGTTAATGTCCTTATCTTCTGTCCAGGCACAGCAATGGTAATGTCCATATCTTGTGTCCAGGCACATCAGTGTTAATGTCCATATCATCTGTACAGACACAGCAGAGTTAATGTCCATATAATCTGTCCAGGCATAGCAGTGTTAGTGTTCATATCTTCTGGCAAGGCACAGCAGTGTTAATGTCCATATATTCTGTCCAGGAACAGCAGTGTTAATGTCCATATAATCTGTCCAGGAACAGCAGTGTTAATGTCCATATAATCTGTCCAGGAACAGAAGCGTTAATGTCCATATAATCTGTCCAGGAACAGCAGCGTTAATGTCCATATAATCTGTCCAGGAACAGCAGCGTTAATGTCCATATAATCTGTCCAGGAACAGCAGTGTTAATGTCCATATAATCTGTCCAGGAACAGCAGCGTTAATGTCCATATAATCTGTCCAGGAACAGCAGCGTTAATGTCCATATAATCTGTCCAGCAACAGCAGCGTTAATGTCCATATATTCTGTCCAGGAACAGCAGCGTTAATGACCATATCTTCTGTGCAGACATATCAGTGTTAATGTCCATATCTTCTGTCCAGGAACAGCAGTGCTAATGTCCATATCTTCTGGCAAGGCACAGCAGTGCTAATGTCCATATCTTCTGTCCAGACATATCAGTGGTAATGTCCATATCTTCTGTCCAGACATATCAGTGTTAATGTCCGTATCTTCTGTCCAGGAAATGGCAGTGTTAATGTCCATATTTTCTTCGTTTGCGCACATCTAAAATCAATCACCGATCTTAAGAAGATCGCAAAATGGAATACATGGCAGTACTAAAGAGGACACAGACCTAATACAGTGG
The DNA here is from genome assembly GCA_032433765.1 of Megaustenia siamemsis. Taxonomy (NCBI): domain Eukaryota; kingdom Metazoa; phylum Mollusca; class Gastropoda; order Stylommatophora; family Ariophantidae; genus Megaustenia; species Megaustenia siamemsis. Next base: position 8,709,473 of record JAVIAB010000073.1, read on the forward strand.
CGTACGACGTATGACATCAGAATAAAGCCTAACTTTACGACTATTCTTAGCTTCAACTTTCTACACCAATTATTTGCACGAATTTCTCGTTAGCGCTGGCTGTATAATCTTATATTGAAGTCAATGGATTTGTCTCATCCTTAGATGCTGTGCTTATCCGATATATGTCAGTCACACGATAACAGTTGAGTTGTCTCCCTTGCTTTATCTATTTGCAGTAGAGTTATGGTACTTGACCAAAAATAAAGACTATAATGACAACAATTAATTCACTTCTCAAGGAAAAGAGTCAACACTTTTCACATCTGTTGTCAAGGGCGCAAACTCATTATCTCTCGTATATAAAGAACAGGTAACGGCAGAGTAGGATTATGTGTGGGTAACAAAATGTTTATTATCTTCCAGAAATATCGTCTACGATAGCGACCACCTGCTCTGATTGCAGGATGGAGACGGTATTCACAGCGGCAAACTTCGGAAAAGAAACAAATAAAACCTCTACAAAGACATTTGTAACCGGTGACATGAAGAATTTTGATACGAAGATAATTGAATGAAAGGAAATTGTTAGAAACAGATTCAGCTGGCGCCAGAGAAAAGATTGAACTTCAAAGTAGGCAATCTTACATTGAATATGTGTCCTTTTCTCTCTTGCTTACAAGGCTCTTTTCTTCCTCAAAAGACATTCGTAATATAATTCATTTTGTCTTCTGATATCTGGTCTAATGGATCGTGGATATGTTCTCTATTCTTTGCTATTTAATTTCACTCGCATTTGCTTTTATTTTCCACTTTCTTCTATGATGATTAATATGTGTTCTTTTTTGTTTCCTGAGAGAGGTACATTTTTGTGTACTCCCATATTTTATCCTGATGGTAAAGCATGTGTGTCAAACCGCAGTGAACAGGCCCCTTTTGTCAATCGCTGAAGCGTTATTTTTGAATCCATCATTAGTAGCTCATGTTCAGGCCGCAGCCTAAGCCGGGTATTTTTAAAAGGATTACACAGGTGTTCTTTATCTTTGTTGGACCAGAACGAAGTCTATCTGAAGAGGTCCAAATGAATATTCTTGTGTTGCCTTCTTGAGAGGACCAAGTGTATAATCTTCTTGTGTTGTCTTCTGGAGAAGTCCAGGTGTATAATATTCTTGTGTTGTCATATCGAGAGGTCCAGATGTATAGTCTTCTTGTGTTGTCATCTGGAGAGGTCCAGGTGTATAGTCTTCTTGTGTTGTCATCTGGAGAGGTCCAGGTGTATAATATTCTTGTGTTGTCATATCGAGAGGTCCAGGTGTATAGTCTTCTTGTGTTGTCATCTGGAGAGGTCCAGGTGTATAGTCTTCTTGTGTTGTCATCTCGAGAGGTCCAGGTGTATAGTCTTCTTGTGTAGTGGTAATTGCAGCGTTCATTTCTTGACAAAATCCTATAAGCTTTAGCCCTCTGTTGTTTTTACGTCCTACGCTGAATGACCCCCAAATTATTCTATATTTCTCTATACTTTCTATGCCAATCTTCTCACAGAAGTCCTCTATGATACTCAAAGTGTAATAGCTGTTATTCTGTTACTGCATTCGTCAAACAAAGGATAATAACACAATCATGCGAGGCCACAGTAACGCTGAGTCAATAAACAATAATAAACGTACAAAAGCTTATGCTACATATATGTTAAACAAAACAATGTCTAAGCTTTAACGTCATCGTCATCGTGTGCCTTCTCCGCAACGAAGGTTGGCTACCATGGATCGCCATTCTACTCTGTTTCTTGCTTTGATGGTGCAGGCTGTCATAGATTGACTTAACCATCTTTTGATGTTACTCGTCCATGTTAGTCTTGGTCTGCCTCTGCCTCTTTTACTTTGTATTTTTCCTTCCAATATTACTTTTAGTAGGCTGTTGTGTCTTTTAACATGCCCCAAAAATTTCATTTTTGTCTTAATTGTATTTAGTAGTTCTCTTTTTATTTTCAGTTGTTTTAAAACGTCATCGTTTGTTATCTTTTGTTTCCATCCAATTCTACCTATTCTTCTATAAATCCACATTTCAAAGGTTTCAATTTTGTGTTCTGTTTTCTTGTGTAATGTCCATGTTTCTGCACCATACAGGAATATTGAGAAGATGTAACATTTTGTCATTCTTAGTTTCAGCCCTGTTGATATTTTAGCTTTAACATACATTTGTATTTTATTGTTTTTGCGTATGCGCGAAATGACAATGGCATTATCAAGCATGCTCTTCTCGGACCTGATATTCAATCGAATTCAAATGCTATTGCACTGTTTATTCTTATCCCTTCGCATTTCAAGATTACGCTGCGAATGAATTTAAATTAGTTTGATTATCATTGCTCGTCTGCTGCTGTTTCTTGCAACTTGTTACTCGTTTCATTGTATATCACGCGCTGTGCAACGTAACCAACTCAAGTACTGAGTACACAAAGAACATTATCCTTTCCATTAACCTGATTCCTACATAGATATGGTCTAGCAAGACTCAAGCAAGACTGATCGCAATTCGACAATATAATACATTACGCACTATCTGATTTATTCGTTTCCTGGCTGAAGTCGAATTTTTTTCCAACCACTAAAAATGTCTTCTGTTGAGCAACCAGCTTGTAACAAAAATGTCTTCTGTTGAGCAACCAGCTTGTAACAAAAATGTCTTCTGTTGAGCAACCAGCTTGTAGCAAAAATGTCTTCTGTGAGCAACCAGCTTGTAGCAAAAACGTCTTCTGTTGAGCAACCAGCTTGTAGCAAAAATGTCTTCTGTTGAGCAACCAGCTTGTAGCAAAAACGTCTACACATGTAGCCAAGCAAAGAGACCCACTTTAGTTATTTCAATTTACACATTAAGATTAATTATCTTTATTGCTGTAAAAAAAAAAGTAAAGTGCCCCCGTCACGCCAAGTGGCGTATAGGGAAATTTGGTGTTAGTGACCCTATATTTTACAGACCTTCAGCACATGATTTTTGGGGTAATGTGGTCAGTATTACGCCCGTGCTGCTTTACTTTCCCAGAAAACAAAATCCGGTACCCATTTAAGGCTGGGTGAACCCGGAAGCCGTCGATTGGGATCGAACCCTACCCTTTGTCCGTGGTAGTCCAGTTCACTAACCACTGAACTATCGCGGCTCCTATCTTTATTGCTGGGCTAACGTTATTTTGCCAGAACCTACTTAACTACATACCGGGCGGCTTAAAAGGTTTCGTCTTCAAAGAAGGACAACAATTAGTCATGTACAAGTAACAGCATGGCTGCAATGTCGCACGGTCTAACCACTGGCTGACCAACCGTCGATCACGACTGTCCTACACGGAACAGCGAGGCAGTAGGCACATGACGTAAATAATAGAAAGAAAGGGCAACGAATGGGAAATGAAGGGTACACAATATTCAGGAACAAATATAAAGTTCAAAACAGGCAAAAAGAACCCAAAACAAGGACAAAAGGACTAAATGCATGCACACAAAAACTAAATACAGGCATAAAATAGCTAAATACAAACACAAAAAGATTAAATGCTGACACAAAATAACCATCAATACAGCCAAAACAGATTAAGCACTTACACAAGAAACCTAAATACAGACACAAAAAACTAACTACAGGTACCAAAAAACTAAATACAGGTTCAAAAAGATTAAATACACGCACAATAAACCTACGTACAACCATAAGAAGACTAAATAAATACAGGCACAACAATAACACATTATATACACAAAAAAACTAAATTTAGACTAAAAAAACACAATACAGGCACATGACAACCTAAATACAGGTACAAAAATGCTAAATTCAGGGACAAAAGAACTAAATATAACAATATTCTCACACAACATTCTCTTAATAATGGCGATGAGAATGCGCCGAATGCTATTATAATAACAAAATAGCCAAATACTGATACAGAATACACTAAATATTAACTGACAAGAAAAAAGACACAAAACACAAAAAAGTCAAATGCTGGAACAGAAATAAGTCAATTACTGGCACACACACAAAAATAAGACAAATACTTGTTCTTAAAAGTAAGTCAAATATTTGAAAAAAAAAGTCAAATATTGGCACACAAAAAAGTCAAGTACTGGTACATAAAAAAGAAGTAAAATACTGGCACACAAAAAAGTCAAATTCTGGCGCACACAAAAATACAAAATACTGGCACACACACACACAAAAATACTGGCATACACAAAACATAAGTCAAATACTGGTACAAAAAAATAATAAGCCAAATACAGACATAAACAAAACATAAGTCATATACTGGCACACACATCAGATAAGTCAAATACTAGCAGAAAAAAGTAAGCCAAATACTGACATAAGCAAAACAAAACTCAAATGCAAGCACACACAAGTTAATGAAATATTTGCGCACAAAAATGAGTCAAATACTGGCAGAAAAAATAAGTCAAATAAGACGAGGATGTCATTAGCACAATCAGACACAACAAACAGAGCGACCGTCGCACGACACCGGATGGTTGTACACAGCCAACCTGGTGGAACGAAGAAGCCGAGGAAGCTTGGCGGAACAAGAAACAAGCGACCAAGACATGGTAAACAAGAGACAAGCGACCAAGACATGGTAAACAAGAGACAAGCGACCAAGACATGGTAAACAAGAGACAAGCGACCAAGACATGGTAAACAAGAGACAAGCGACCAAGACATGGTAAACAAGAGACAAGCGACCAAGACATGGTAGAAAGGAAGAAAGAATGTAAGAACACAACCTGGGCTATTGGAGCGTCGGAAAGATAAGGTCGACCAGAAAATGATGCACTTTAAGTTATGTGCTAAGCAAGCTAAGGATGCGAAGTGGGATGAGTTCGGCAAAAAAAAGTGTGCTAAGAAAAATCGCTAGCCACATTCGGGCGTCTTCATTAGAGAATTAATGGTACAACACGACACAGAGGCATACAAGACTTTCAGAGCACAGGCCGGATATGGCACAAATCTGATGAGAGCAAAGGGAAGGCCATGCTTGCCCGCTACATTGAGCAGACTGACCAAGGAAATGAGGCTGTTAGAATGAGGATACGAGAGTCACTCGCGGAATTGTGTGATGAGGTAGTATTGGGAGAAGATCTCACGATCACAATCAATTCCATTCGCACAACACTTAAAAGGTCACACAACACAGCTCCTGGTCCAGATGGTCTTCGGTAAAATGACATAGGTGATTTAGCTGAAGACAACTTGCAAGAACTGGCCACAGAGTTTAATGCCAGCATTCAGAGTGGCCAGATTAAGGAGGAGTGGCGACACAGCTACTTACTACCGCTACCGAAGCCCAACAAGGACCATTCTCAGATCAGTGCCTACAGAATCATCACAATGCAGAACACTGTGGGCAAGCTGCTGGAGAAAATAGTTGCCCGTGTCCTCACCTGTCACCTTGAACAGAAACGTGCATTCCCACCCACACTCGGGGTTATAGATATAACAAAGAGACATGGTTCAACGCGGCAGTCTTCGCCTATGATGTCTTCGAAGGCTTCCACCGACGAGAGGAGACATGTGCTGCTGCTATAGATCAAGAGGATGCATACAACAGAGTACCATTCGAATATCCCATACACATGGTTCTCACACTGGCGGTGCACTGTTTCCTCATCAGACGGCTCGATCGTTGCAGCACTATTAACAGAGGAAGGTGATACTCATTTGTGGAAGTTGGCCTTCCGAGCCAACATCTATTTGTCCAGGGCTGCCACAAGGCTCACCATTGTCACCAGTTTTGTTTAACGTGTACATAATAACGGTCACAAAACAGCAGCTGGATGGAAGGGGAAGAACTATGACTTTTGCTGATGATATTCTAGTATATTGACAGAGAAGAGACAGACGGGAAATCTACTCCACACTGCAAGACTAACTCTATCGCATCTCTTTCTGGTGTGGTGTATCAAGTTTATTGGTTAATCCTAATAAAGCATCAGTTGCATGATTTTCTCTTAACAATCGTATAGGTAACACGGAAACACCGGCAGTTCGAATGTTAGCTTATGAGGTGACCAGGGACATGTTGATAAAGTACCTAGGAGTCAAATTTGATTGCAGCGTGTGCTTTAGGGACCACGTCGACCATGTGAATACAACCGTCTGCAAAGGATTCGACGCAGTGAAGGTCATGGCAGCTGCCAACATCAGCAGAGCAGAGGTTACTTACTCATCTGTTCCAGGGATTAGTCCTCGCACCAATCGAGTATGTCCTGGCAATTCTTACTGTCAGTACGACACAAATTGATAGGCTGGAGAAAATACAACATGAAGCCATGCGCATTATCCTGGGATGTACGAGGGACACTCCCTGTGTAGCAATGAGGTATCTTCTTGACCTTCCAACCATGGATGACAGGATCAAGATCTGTAGGGAACGAGCTTACCTGAAGTTAAGTGCAGATAAAGAGCATCCATTGCACCACGTGCTCAACACAGGAAAAGTGACAGGCTAAAAAGAGTCAAATCATGGGTGGGCCAAGCAGAAGATGTCATCAAACAGGTCTGTGGGCTTACCAATATCAACACTGGCGAGGTGTGGATACTGGTGTCTACGTTATTTTGGGGCACATTCTCGTGTATTGTTACACTCGACAGGAAATGAGGGGAACAGAACTCAGTCGTGGTCAATGCGGAGGTCAACGGTCTCATCTGGGATAACACCGATGATAAAGATGCAGTCATCTATACAGACGGATCTGTAAGACGACACCAAAGAAGTGCATGGGCATTTACAGCACCCTCGGTAGGGAGAATAGTCAATTAAGACTGTGGTGCATACGTTGTGACCACGAGTAGCATGACGATGGAGGTGATGGCAGTGACCAGGGCATTCATTTAGTTAGAGTAACAAGACCCGACACACGCCTGAATACGGAGTGATTCGATGGGTATGATAAGAAAAATGGAGGAGGGCTCTGTACGCAGGCAATGGGTGGAGTCATTGCAGAAGTCAAAAATACGTAGATTTACCTTTGTCTGCGTCCCAAGGCACGCGGAAGTACGGGGAAATTAAAGAGCGGACAGGTTGACTAGCTGTGCTGTCGTTGAAGTCGGTCAACAAATGGATCGGGCGGTCATCATCATTGCTTTCCGAGATGTGGGAAGGGCACGTGGCTTCGACAACCATGAGTCCACGTCACTACTTCGGATGAAAGAGATGTGAGTTAAGATGGGCACAGTCAGAAAAGAGCAACTTCATCATCATCACGTGCCATACCGGTTGACGTAGGCGATCTTGTACAGTGCATCTTATCAGTTCTGTTGTTGACTGTCAAGAGCAACTTAGTGGGCTTACAAGAAGACTTATCGACGAACACAGAACAGGAGTCGTCAGTCGCTGGACGGGACTTTCTGAGGAGCGGATCTGGGAACCTATGGACATGTTCGGAGTGCAATGATGATGACTGCAAATAACTCAAATACTAACACCGTAAACAGACAGCTGCCTTGATGAGAGAGTCCGGAATCCTACTCTGAAAGAGTCATGATCGCAGAAGAAGAATAAATACTAACACATATTAAAAAATAAGTCAAATTCTGGCACACACAAAACATAAGTCAAATACTGGCTCACACAAAACATACGTCAAATACTGGCACACACAAAACATAAGTCAAATACTGGCACACACAAAACATAAGTCAAATACTGGCACAAACAAAACATAAGTCAAATACTGGCACACACAAAACATAAGTCAAATACTGGCACACACAAAACATAAGTCAAATACTGGCACAAACCAATCATTAGCCTAAAATTGGCCAAAAAATATGTCATATACTAGCACACTCAAAAATGTGGCAAATACTGGCACACACACAATTAATTACAAGTCTTGGCACACACAAAATGAGGCAAATCCTGGCACACAGAAATAAGTCAAACATTGGTACACACAGAAAAAAATAAATAAAAAGACTAGCACATACAAAGCCAAATACTGACTTGCAACATGACATATTTAAGAAATAAAAATGTTCCCAAGAACACTCACGAGTAGAACAAATAAGAAGACTGTTCTCTAATTAAAAACATCAATAACAACAGTATTCACAGCATTACAAATATAATTTGACCTTTACTTAAAACTATCCTGTTTTCCCGTGACAGACGTGCCAAAGCTATTGACTAACTATTTTAAATTCTGGAATATAAAAGTAATTTGCTACACAAGGCAATGACAGTTTTTCATTAACTTTGAAAGATACAAAAAATAAAAAAGATTGCCATCAAAAACAGAAGAAAAAAAAAGACAAATTCAATAACTTTGAATCTGGCCGGTTTATAACGGTTTAAGAAATCACAGCGGGTAAAGTTATGTCGCTTTGTCCATTCTTTAATTAAATGTTAAGATTCATGTTTCTAAATCCAATGGAACGTTGCTGTTAGACAGACATGGTGTAATATATAGGGCACTACTTTTCCTGTCAGACGGTTTAGTCGTAGAGGTTATTGTGTATTCTTTTTAGAGGTTTTCTTATTGTCGAACAGCTACTCTCATGGCTGATTTTAGCAACTTTTGATAAATACATTCGGTCATAGAATCAACTAGTCAGGCCCACTAATCCACAGGGTTTAAAAAAAAAAATATCTGTTTTCGCGAGTCTTTTCTCTTCCATGTTTTGCCATGGTGAAGTTGAATGCAGTGATTTCAGAACAATAAGTATAATGAGCCAGGTAACAAAAATGTTACTAAAAGTTATACAGGGAAGGATTCAGAATAAAATCAATACTGAATTAGATGAGCAACAACAATTTGGATTCAGGAAAAACAGTGGCACAAAAGAAGCCATATTTAGCATGAGAATATTGATTGAAAAGTACATAGAAGTAAACAAACCAATATATGCCTGCTTCATAGACTACACCAAAGCTTTCGATAGATACACCATAACCAATTTATAGACTGCCTAAAGGATATAAATCTAGACGACACAGACATACGACTAATATGTAATTTGTACTGGGAACAAACAGCAATAATAAAATATAACAAGGAGAACTCTACACCCATGGACGTAAAAAGAGGAGTAAGACAAGGATGCATCCTATCACCAAGCTTGTTCAATCTATACACTGAGCAAATCTTTAAAAACATCTCAGAGATACCAGGCCTAAACATTAATGGAAAGATAATCAATAACCTAAGATATGCTGATGATACTGTTCTACTAGCAGAAAATCCTAAAGACCTACAACAATTGCTTAATGTGATAAACATAACAAGCAAAAAATATGGACTAGATATGAATATCAAAAAGACTAAAATTATGATCATAAACAAAGAAAATTCTCAAGACCTACAATTAAATATCACAGTTGAGGGAATACATCTGGAGATCGTCCAGAGCTACAACTACCTAGGACAAACTATATAACCAATGATGGAAAATGCAAAACTGAAATAAACAAAAGAATAGGTTTGGCAAAAAGTAAGTTTAATGCCATGAAAAATATACTAACAACAAAACAAATATCTGCAGGGCTGAAACTAAGTATGGTGCAGAAGCATGGACATTAGACAAGAAAACAGAACAGAAAATTGAAGCCTTTGAAATGTGGATTTATAGAAGAATAGGTAGAATTGGATGGAAAGAAAAGATAACAAACGATGACGTTTTAAAACAACTGAAAATAAAAAGAGAACTACTAAATACAATCAAGACAAGACAAATGAAATTTTTGGGGCATGTTAAAAGACACAACAGCCTACTAAAAGTAATATTGGAAGGGAAAATACAAGGTAAAAGAGGCAGACCAAGACTAACCTGGACGAGTAACATCAAAAGATGGACAAGTCAATCTAACAAGCCTGCACCATCAAAGCAAGAAATAGAGTAGAATGGCGATCCATGGTAGCCAACCTTCGTTGCGGAGAAGGCACTCAATGATGATGATGATTTGCCAATGTACAGCCTCAAATTATGATGTTACGCCATTTTTTATACAAGCTCTCCATGATGTGCGATCTCTTACCAGATGTACCCAGTTATTTGAACAGACGGAGAAGCCATGATGTGCGATCTCTTGCCAGAAGTACCCAGTTATTTGAACAGACGGAGAAGCCATGATTTACAAATGTGCTGCAGTAAACAAGTTTTCAATGAAGAAACGCCTGTGTTGAGGTTTTCTAGAAAAAATAATTGATGCTAGCAATGATTTCATGATCTGACCCACATAGATTTCCCTAAAATTGCACAGCGCAAAAACCAACATCGGGAACGGTAGATCTAGACCCAACAGGCTACATACAGAACCAGTGTCTAGTTTATTGATGATCAGTGTCTTTTGTTTCCTAGCCGTACGCTACGGTACACAGTATCGGTACCTTTTTTACATAAACATTTTAATTTATTGACGGTAAAAATTTACTCCGCAGTTTTCTTGAATATCTTCATCAAAATAACATTTCAGACATACAACTTCCTCTAATGCAGACTTTGGACACAATTGTTGTATCTTCCAGTGAATGTAAAAGGGGTTTCTCTCAGATGAACCTTATAGTAACTTCATCTAGGTCATCTCAGCTTGTACGGACAACCTCTGCCCTGATGTTCATCAGGATAGTGGGTCCTCCTCTCACCAAATCCATTCCTAGCAAATATGTACATTCATGGCTACTCCGATGTGGTCATTCATACTAAAAACAAGAAGCGATCTAGAGATGGCGAAGGTATATCAGAGAACACGTTAAACGTGTAGAATTTGATATAATCTCCTTCAGAGTGAGTACCTGTTCCCTCTTTTTTTTACATGAAAAAGCACAGTTCATGACAACGACGCAATCAATTAGGTGAACCATTTTCATATTTGAAACCTGCTATGAAATATACACCTATTAAGACTCTGGAAACAGTAACATGTTTACAACTCTAAGAAGACAGGCGGAAAACTAAAGTAATGCAACAAGTGGAGAATTATAGAAGGCTCTTTAGTAACCCCATGCACCAAAGAATAACTGGTTTCGGAAAAAGAAGACTGAAGAGGAGCAGCTTCGCTGCAACCTCCGAAGAACTGGCAACTAGTGACCCAGTAGCGTCCCAAACAGTGCCGAAACCCTTAGGTCCACTGATATAACTCCTCATGGGAAACACAAAATACCAGAACTTAAGGATGACATAATAGGAATCATGAAGAAAGGCACCCAAACAGACACAGAGAGAAAAGACATAGCAGAAAAACACACAAACGACAACTACCCACAGGTCTCCTGGTCACACATATACACAGATGGCTCCGTTACAAATGCCACCAAAAATGGAGGAGGAGGTGTGCTCCTGAAGCTGAAAAACCAGGAAGAGATCACCAAGTCAATAGTTGCCGGGAAATTCTCAAACAACTATAAAGCAGAATCTGAAGCCTCAATTACACTGCAAAACTGGATATCCAATACAAAAATAACATCCACAAGGAATTGATGATACTGATGCTTTGTCAGTCCTAACAGCAGTAAAAACCCCTAGGAACAGTGAGCTAGATGACTTGAGAACAACCCTAGACCAACTATGCAATAACCTTCAGAGAATGATCATCCAGTGGATACCATCACACTGTAATATACACGGAAACGAACGCGCAGACAAATTAGCTAAAGCGGGAGGGAGATTACCACAGGAGAACCAACTGGTCAGCTGCGATGAAGCCAAATCCATCATCAAAGGTCAGTACCATGAAAAATGGAAACAAGAACACCCAAAGTATAACGAGAGGGATGGATACCACCATCAAGGAAGAATCAAGTCATCACATTTCGACTCCGCACTGGCCACAACAGAATTGGAAACCACATGTTCACCAAGTCAAAATTAGTACTACCAGCCAGTGCACTGGACAACATGACAACAAAACATGTTCTACAGGATTGCCCTCAGTACACAGACCTGAGAAGCACAATGTGAACCACACCCATCTCCCCGGAAGAGATAATATACGGGGCAACCGAATCACTTAAACAGACAGCTGCCTTTATGAGAGAGACCGGAATCCTACTCTGACAGAGTCATGATCGCAGAAGAAGAATATTTGAAACCGATTTCTGACATAGTAAATACATTCCGTTGAGCTTCAATAAGTGAACAACCACTAGGAGAGTGTATACACGACATAGTAAATATATTCCGTTGAGCTTCAATAAGTGAACAACCACTAGGAGAGTGTATACACGACATAGTAAATATATTCCGTTGAGCTTCAATAAGTGAACAGCCACTAGGAGAGTGTATACACGACATAGTGATGATTTATTCTAATATAGTTTCGATATGAAATTAGAACATTCTTTCATGGTAAAGATATGTAGCGGCGTAGAGGTTAGGGCTCTGGGCGGGCTGTAAAGTTGGACAGTTCAACAGTAGCTTCACAACTTGTAGTCTCCAAGATAATCAAAGGGGGAAATGGTCAGACCAAACAGAGAGGTTGTGGGTTCAAATCCCGGCTGCACCAGTTGGGATTTTTATTTATGATTTCTCTCAGTGGCAACCACCCCTGGTCTAAGCAGTGAGGCCCGGTTTAAAACGTCCATTACTCATAGACGGAAACAATATGAGTACCTCCGAAGACGGAGTTTTCTGCCTGTGCGGCGAGGGACCCCTGTGCACACGGCTGCCAGGGAAAAACGGATTAACACGCACAATTCAGTTCCTACTCTCTAGGGACTTCGTCAGAGATAAAAGCTGCGGATGCAAAAAAAAAAAATGATAATCAAAGTAATTGGGGGTGGGGAGGGGGGGTGGTTAGTTGGTTTATTGCATTGGGAAACGTATAAAAACAAAAGCAAAAAAATACAATAAAAAAGAAGAAAACTGCTGTTAATGATGTCGCATCGCACAGTGAAGCATAGTGTTTCAATTACTCTTCAACGACATTATATATGTTATAATGTGTCGTTTATTTTGTTTTATCCATTTGTATGCCAACGACGGATGTTTCGGTCCGAAAGGCTCACATATAGCGACTATGCCATACACTCGCAACACACTGCGTCTTGCCCACTTAACGTCATTTGAAAGATTGCTCTGTAAAGCGGAACTGTCCGGTGAAAGGTAAAGAAAAGATCGTTTGTGAACTTACAATAAGATAGCAAGTTATAAATACAAAATAATTCTAAGGAAACTACATAAATATAGAGAGAATATGTAGCAGAACATTTGTTACATTATGTGAGAAAGAAAGAAATACATCATAAATATATATATGACTATTGAATTTGAGTATCATTTCTGAAAAAAAAATGGTTTTACTGTGAACCTTGACTTATTTTTTTTTTACAATTGTAATTAAATTAAATTGTAAATAAAAGTCCAGTCTAGTGAACATGAACGAGCGTAAAAATTCACTATTTTTTTATCTTTTTAATTTACGTAGTTTGGTTTACAATAATTATTCCCTCCACGCGTAACTGTTATATTTTTATAACATCAGACCTGATAATATTATACTTGTTGTATTTTCTGTTATAAATCATAAATGGTTTATTATTCTATCGCAAAGTGTAATTATCTTTCTTCACAACACGTAAGATTATTATCTGTATCACAACACTCAACGCGTTTTTTTATATTATTAATGGGGCCTCTTAATTATCATTATACTACAAACTACACATCATGTAATTGTTATCATGTTTGCATCACAACGCGTCCTTATTTAAATTTTATCACGTGTAATTATTTTACACACGTCAATTACATTCATACCACAACACGTAAATGTTTGATTTTTTACCACATCACGTAATCGTTTGATTCTCTATCACAACAAATAACAGTTGTATCTCCCTTCGCCACTTGTAAGAATAAATAAGTAAATCTCCCTCTGGTCTGTTTCCAAGCAAACTAGTTCCTGACGTAATGTGTCACGGACGAGACAGGAGAAGCGAAGATATGAAGGGCCGCAGCCCTGCGTGACTCCCTCGCTCGAATCAAGTCGGGCCGTTAAATAAGCCAGACCTGGATACTCACAATAGCGTGCAGCCCTCGCCAGCCTTCTCGGTCATGAGCACTTGAGAAGGAGATACCGTCCCAACAAAATGCCCGACACTAACATACTAGGAAGACCGTTTCCCACTATAGGTCCCTCAATCCACGGCTGGTATAGCACGCTATTCAGTGCTGATACAAATCTGTAGTTAATATGGGACTCATACATCATAACCTGGCACCGCGCACAAAGAGTGTACCAAGAACTTAGGCTTTCGAGATAAGCACACATTTAAAAATCATCATTATTAAGTACCGGGCCTGCTGGCGTAGGTGATCATGTATTTCCACAACTTTCGATCACGACATTTATTTATCATTTCTGTTGTTGACCTTCTGCCAAGATAATCTCTTAAGCTGTCTTGTATCTTTGCTCTTGACTTCCCTCTATCTCATTTTCAGACCGTTTTCATTACTCATCTTAGCTGTCCATGGTATTTTCAACATTCTTCTGTAAAACCACATTTCTGCAGACTCCATTGATTGTCTAGTCTGTTTTCGTATTGTCCATGATTCACATCCATATGTTAAGGCTGGCTGTACATAACCTTTAAGAACTCCTTTAAATTAAAATGTTAAAATCATATTTAAATGTGATTTTTAATTTTAAAAAAACTATTTACAATTAAAAATACAAAATATTAAAGACCATGCTGGGCCTCGAGGAGAGCTGAAAGAACATGTAAAGTGAACACAAAATAGTCTGGAGCAGTTAACTAGAAGAAATACAAGACAAATTATGACGTTTAGGCAAACGCCTTCATCAGGTTTAACAAAGTATACAAATTAAACAAATCAATCCAACTGATTGTTAAATTATTTGTTTAATTTGTATAGTTAGTTTGTTAAACTTCATGAAGGATTCTGCCGTCGTAGTTTGTCTTGTCTTTCTATTAGTTTAGCTGCTTCATTCCACGTTATATTTATTCGTAGGTTTTGCAAAGTAAATCAGTAACGTTTACATTATTTGATTGTATTATAAGTTTTCAGATTTGAGCTCGGCTTTTAAACTCAGTTAAAAAGTAAATCTTTTAGCTGTGTCTATGCATTGTCTTCATTAAAGGATACTTTTTCTATTCGGGATGAAATAAAAATCCTGAGTCTCACACGTCGTGGCGACTGCTTGACCAAGCGGCCTTTATCCCTCTGGTTCTATCGTTGCCCCCCGACATACACCAGCAATGGTATAATTGTGTCGTAAAGATAGTTTTTTTCTTCTTCTTAATTTCTGTTTTCATTTGTGACGTTTTTTTAAAAATGGCGGAGCGAATCAAAGATTTCCGAACAATATAGTTTAAATTACAGTTATTATATATTTATATGAAGGAAATGTTTTACAATGCATGTATACAGTTTCCATTACAGAACGACACACAGCACAGTGTAATACAATACATTAAAAGACATCCGGTCAATATGGCGGATAGGCGGTAGAAACCATAGAGGCTCAGTCTGAAAAGTGTTCCTTGTTGCAGTTGCGTCATTTACCAAGTCAGGCTTGAAGCCGGAACTACTGAGTTTAATGCTCTGTGCACACCGTGAGCTGTGTTTTACAACCGAATCGTGTTTCAATATTCCGATTGCTTACGATGAATGATGATACAGTATAACGAAGGGCAATTTCAACTGCGTTCACTTTCGGTGCCGCTTGACCTTATGTCTTTTGGCGTGTGCTGTAGATGCTATGATGGTGACTGCAGCTACCTTTCTTTGTTTGGATCCTTCTATGAGATGAGTTTTAATTCGGATGATTCCACAGGCACGGGCGGTTGAGCAATTATAGATTTTAATTCGTTTGCGGTGATACCCGGGCCTTCGAATAACAATAATCATAACAGTAAAAGAAAGTAATTTGAGATGTGTGTTTCCCATAGTTTTATTTTGTAACATTGTCGGGTATTATACCATGTACTTCCTATCACGTATAGTCGTAAAAATTACTACTGTTTCACTTTCCTCAATCTAACCTCTAATCCTTAAACCGTCGCTAATTCATTGCTGCCCATTTATTGAACATTGTAATGTGATCCTATTTGACATCATGAAACACTGGACACTCAGTAAGTCAGTAGTGACCACTACTACTACAACAACTACACATCCACTATTAGGAACAGGCAAATAATTGCAATGCTGCGGTAAAGCTGGTAGCAAGAAGCCAGTGGTGGGAAGTGTTGCACATTGGAGTGTTTAACACTCCCCACCACTGGCTTCTATGGATTTTGTGATTGTAGTAGCCTCCGTCAGTCATAGTTGACTTTGGGCTTTTTTATTGTAGTAGCCTCTGTTAGTCATAGTTGACTTTGGGCTTTTTTATTGTAGTAGCCTCTGTTAGTCATAGTTGACTTTGGGCTTTTTTATTGTAGTAGCCTCTGTTAGTCATAGTTGACTTTGGGCTTTTTTATTGTAGAGCCTTTGTTAGTCATAGTTGACTTTGGGCTTTTTTATTGTAGTAGCCTCTGTTAGTCATAGTTGACTTTGGGCTTTTTTTATTGTAGTAGCCTCTGTTAGTCATAGTTGACTTTGGACTTTATTATTTTAGTAGCCTCTGTTAGTCATAGTTGACTTTGGACTTTATTATTGTAGTAGCCTCTGTTAGTCATAGTTGACTTTGGACTTTATTATTTTAGTAGCCTCTGTTAGTCATAGTTGACTTTGGATTTTATTACTGTAGTAGCCTCTGTTAGTCATAGTTGACTATGGATTTTATTACTGTAGTAGCCTCTGTTAGTCATAGTTGACTTTGGGCTTTTTTATTGTAGTAGCCTCTGTTAGTCATAGTTGACTTTGGACTTTATTATTTTAGTAGCCTCTGTTAGTCATAGTTGACTTTGGACTTTATTATTGTAGTAGCCTCTGTTAGTCATAGTTGACTTTGGACTTTATTATTTTAGTAGCCTCTGTTAGTCATAGTTGACTTTGGATTTTATTACTGTAGTAGCCTCTGTTAGTCATAGTTGACTATGGATTTTATTACTGTAGTAGCCTCTGTTAGTCATAGTTGACTTTGGGCTTTTTTATTGTAGTAGCCTCTGTTAGTCATAGTTGACTTTGGACTTTATTATTTTAGTAGCCTCTGTTAGTCATAGTTGACTTTGGACTTTATTATTGTAGTAGCCTCTGTTAGTCATAGTTGACTAGGGATTTTGTGATTGTAAACTACAGAATTTCCCAGATCGTGGTAATACTTCACATATTTTGTCCTTGGGATCATGATTTAGTCGGAAATATTTCACTTCATTCCAAAGTAATGTAAAATACATATCGCTCTGTTTGCGTTCACCCATTAAATGGACGTAGGTGCGTTGTGTCGCTAGTTTACGACAACACTGCGACATCTGCGCCTTTCGGCCCGATATATCCGTCTTCAACATGGATGAGTGGATTTTGTTTAACAATTTGTGTCCAGACAGCGACCATTTTCTCCTACACTCTTTTATTTTATCTGCGAAGAGTTCTTTAACGTGCGTGAGGGCACGCGGAACCTCCTGTTTTTCACGGTTTTCGAAAAAAGCTAATCGGACCTCACTACCCTGAGGCCAGGAGAGGCTAAAGCCACGAGAAAACCACAGATTCGATTTTTTTAAAATTTCCATCTAGTCCAGAGGTCGACTTCCCACCTCTAGACCACACAGTCCCCCCCCCGCCCCCCCCCCCCCCCCCAATCCTCATTACCTGCAGTAAAAGTCGATGGAAGCGGCTCAAATATGACTTAGTGTGTATGTATATATGTATGAATGTATAATTATTACCGTAGAACTGCATATGTGTTTCATTGAATAAAACAAGGCCTTTAACTGCGTACAACATAATTAACAATTGGACATCTTGAAAGGCTTTTAAACACACGTTATATATCATATATATCAATTTATCATGAGCAAAAAGCGGCTATCAGAATAGCGAGTGAAACATCAGATTGATTCATTGCGTGAAAAGGGAGATATGGCTGAGGTGCAGAATTTCTCATATTTAAAATCTATGCTAATGACATTATGAACAATGTCGGAAACGATGAAAAGTGTGTGCAACTTTAACCATTCACAATAAATTGCAAACCCATAATTCCAGAACTCAGATGTGCTGATGACTCACTCCTCCTCTCAAACAGTGCGGAAGGTTTAAAACAGACAGTTGAGTGTGTTAAAAGACATAGTGAAGAGCAAAACTTCTGTCCAATCATACTCCGGCAACGTCAAATGACATAGTCCACTGGAAAGAACAATAATTGAAGGCATGGTTCCAGGACAACGCATCAGGGCAGTCCAAGGGAAAAGAAACTATTTCATGAAATTAAAATTGCCTTGAAAATAGCAACATTAAAAGTGGAAGATCTGCGTTGAGTCAGAGATTCATCCAGACGAACTGGGGTGAGTGCAACTTTCTGTGGAAGATCTGCGTTGAGTCAGAGATTCATCCAGACGAACTGGGGTGAGTGCAACTTTCTGTGGAAGATCTGGCTAAACATAGAGATTCTTTGAGACTAACTGGGGTGAATGAAACGTTCTGTGGGAGATCTGCCTAGAGAAAGTGATTCTTTCAGACGAACTGGGGTGAGTGCAACGTTCTGTGGGAAATCTTGCTACATATAGATAGTGATTCTTTCAGACGGGCTGTAGGGAATGCAACGTTCTGTGGGAGGTCTGGCTACAAAAAGAGATTCATTCAGATGGGCTGTATCACTACATTATATTCAGTAGCCTCCGTCAGTCATTGTTGACTAGTAGCCTCCGTCAGTCATAGCTGCCAAGTAGCCTCCGTCAGTCTTAGTTGAGTAGTAGCCTCCGTCAGTCATAGCTGCCTAGTAGCCTCCGTCAGTCATAGCTGCCTAGTAACCTGCGTCAGACATAGTTGACTAGTAGCCTCCGTCAGACATAGCTGCCTAGTAGCCTGCGTCAGACATAGTTGACTAATAGCCTCCGTCAGACATAGCTGCCTAGTAGCCTCCGTCAGACATAGTTGACTAGTAGCCTCCGTCAGACATAGTTGACTAGTAGCCTCCGTCAGACATAGTTGACTAGTAGCCTCCGTCAGACATAGTTGACTAGTAGCCTCCGTCAGACATAGCTGCCTAGTAGCCTCCGTCAGACATAGCTGCCTAGTAGCCTGCGTCAGTCATAGTTGACTAGTAGCCTCCGTCAGACATAGTTGACTAGTAGCCCCTGTCAGATATAGTTGACTAGTAGCCTCCGTCAGACATAGTTGACTAGTAGCCTCCGTCAGATATAGTTGACTAGTAGCCTCCGTCAGACATAGTTGACTAGTAGCCTCCGTCAGATATAGTTGACTAGTAGCCACCGTCAGTCATAGCTGCCTAGTAGCCTCCGTCAGACATAGTTGACTAGTAGCCTCCGTCAGTCATAGCTGACTATTAGCCTCCGTCAGTCATAGTTGACTAGTAGCCTCCGTCAGTCATAGCTGACTATTAGCCTCCGTCAGACATAGCTGCCTAGTAGCCTCCGTCAGTCATAGTTGACTAGTAGCCTCCGTCAGACATAATTGTCTAGTAGAATTTTGCAGCGCACTTAGGAATTGTTTCTTTTTTTTTTTTAACTTCTCTTGTGTATTCTCTTTTTCTATGAATCTGCCTGCTTCTTGCTTTAGTTTTACCTTGAGAGTGTTTTTAGAGGTAGCTGTCTACAGCTATGTCTTCCCAGACTGCAGGTTTATGTTCATAGTCTTAGTGTCACGTTCACACACGTCTACAAATCGGATTTTTGAAAGCTTTCTTGTTTTGTTTTTATTGCCATCTGCTAGTTGTCCACAGAGTTTATCTTTTGGGTTGCGGCCATCTTTCATGGGGTGTACGTGGACAAGCCAGCGTAATCTACGTTGTTTGAGCAGCATGTAGATGTTCGGGAGACCTGTGCGAGTGAGGACCTCCACATTTTTCACTTTGTCTTTCCAGGTGATACGAATAATACGGCGCTGGCATCGTATATGCAATGCATTTAGCCTTCTATCTTTCTTTGCATAAGTTGTCCATGATTCGCTACCATTAAAAAGGACACTGATGATGCAGACGTTGTAAACTCGGCCTTTGTGTTTAGTTGCCAGTTGCTGTTTTGTCAAACCCGCTTAGAAAGACGGGCGATGATAGTTGCAGATTCGTCAAAGCGGGTGTCAATTTATGCATCTAAAGGTATGTCGTTGGTGATAGACACTATGTAGCTATACTGCTGCACAACATCAAGTTTATACTTGTTAACATTCCACTATACATGTAGTAAATGCATAATAATTGCAGAAACATTACAAAAACAGCAACACTTGATCATAACACATTTAAAGATATCAATTGCATATGATAACCGCGAGACGATTTCTGTTTTTTTTTTGTTTTGTTTTTGTGTTTAGTACCTGCGATGATATCACCCGATTTTGTCGCCCTGCCAAGCTACAGGTAAATGTCAACATTCCAGTCCTCATTTTCCATCTTCCCTCATGGTACGTTTTAACATTCCTCTTTAATTGCTGTCTGTCCAAGATTGTGGATTGGCTTTGCTACGCTTTACGACCATGTTACATTGCATCAGATCTGGATTAGCGTTGTTATGTTATTAATTGCATGTTAAGTTGTGTATTACTCACATTTATACACAATATGGAACATATTTTGGATTCTTCCGCAAAAGACAATTCATAACGTTATCATTAAATCCGTTGTGAAGTGATGCCATTAAATGCACTTTAGTGCTGTGCCATTGCTGACTATGGAAACATCTACCATTATTGGACGTTCTTCAGTGCTTGAGAAAGACCGCATTTCATAAAGTCAAATATTGAGCGATATTGTGATTGATCGTTTATAACCATTAAATGACAATTAAAGCTACATGTGATGTCCTTATCCTGTCTCTATGTCATGACTCAAATATATCAGCGATGATATTTTCCGCAGAAGATCAAGCTGGCATAATTACTACTATAAAATCATAAAACACCTTGTACTCTCATAATTACTCTAGCACATAAAATCATAAAACACACTGTACTCTCATAATTACTCTAGCACATAAAATCATAAAACACCTTGTACTCTCATAATTACTCTACCACATAATATCATAAAACACGTTGAATTCTCATAATTACTCTAGCACATAAAATCATAAAACACCTTGTACTCTCATAATTACTCTACCACATAATATCATAAAACACGTTGAATTCTCATAATTACTCTAGCACATAAAATCATAAAACACCTTGTACTCTCATAGTTACTCTACTACATAAATCATAAAACTAGCTATACTCTCAAATTTACACCACTACATACAATCATGAAACAAGATGTACTCTCATAATTAATCTACTACATACAATCATGAAACAAGTTGTACTCTCATAATTACTCCACTACATAAAATCATGAAACAAGTTGCACTCTCATAATTACTCCACTACATAAAATCATGAAACAAGTTGTACTCTCATAATTACTCCACTACATAAAATCATGAAACAAGTTGTACTCTCATAATTACTCCACTACATAAAATCATGAAACATATTGTACTCTCATAATTACTCCACTACATAAAATCATGAAACAAGGTGTACCTAATTCAATTTTCTACAGATGCCACGATAATAGACCCACTCATTTAATAGACACACTCATTTAATAGACACGCTATTTAAAGGGGGAGGTCAAGGTCACTCAACGGCCTTCAAGTTCGCCTCCAACGTGTAACTTTTATATACTCCAACAGAGCTCATATTGGAAGGCGCGCGGAGGGTGGGCTAGGATAATCGGTGCCAAGTTCTGCAGGACAGGCCGGAATAGGAAAAAAGGGGCGATAACAAAGGACGTGCTTTCAGTAATGCTGTTGTCTCGTGATTACCCAATAGAGCTACACTACCAGAAGGAGGCTACAGCAGACAAGCTCAGATTAAAATTGATTGTTATCTAAATCACAAGCGGCTGGTCGCAATCGTCCGTTTGCCAATTAAGTAGATTTTATTTAGACGTCCATTAGGTCAATAGGTTTTATTCTATCACTGAGGAAATAAATAGTCATGTCTGTACACTAGCTGGCGACTGCATTTAGTTTGTTGTCTTTATTCCTGTCTCCTTGGTAAAGAAGATTAAACAAGATGTCTTTATTCCTGTCTCCGTGGTAAAGAAGACTAAACATGCTGTCTTTATTCCTGTCTCCTTGGTAAAGAAGATTAAACATGATGTCTTTATTCCTGTCTCCTTGGTAAAGAAGATTAAACATGATGTCTTTATTCCTGTCTCCTTGGTAAAGAAGATTAAACATGCTGTCTTTATTCCTGTCTCCTTGGTAAAGAAGATTAAACATGATGTCTTTATTCCTGTCTCCTTGGTAAAGAAGATTAAACATGATGTCTTTATTCCTGTCTCCTTGGTAAAGAAGATTAAACATGATGTCTTTATTCTTGTCTCCTTGGTAAAGAAGATTAAACATGATGTCTTTATTCCTGTCTCCGTGGTAAAGAAGATTAAACATGATGTCTTTATTCCTGTCTCCGTGGTAAAGAAGATTAAACATGATGTCTTTATTCCTGTCTCCTTGGTAAAGAAGATTAAACATGTTGTCCTTATTCCTGTCTCTTTAGTAAAGAAGGCTTAATGTCTTGTCCTTATTCCTGGCTTCTCAGTTAAGAAGACTAAAAATATATCATGTTTTTATTTATGGCTAAAAACAGTTATTCTTCCTGACTCCCCAGTTATTCTCCAAAAGTTAAAACAGGTTTTGTCTTTATTCCTGACTCCCCAGTTATTCTCCAAAAGTTTAAACAGGTTTTGTCTTTATTCCTGGCTCCCCTGTTATTCTGCAAAAGTTTAAACAGGTTTTGTCTTTATTCCTGACTCCCCAGTTATTCTCAAAAAGTATAAAAAGGGTGTCTTTATTCCTGACTCCCCAGTTATTCTCACAAAGTTTAAAAAGGTTGTCTTTATTCCTGACTCCCCAGTTATTCTCCAAAAGTTTAAACAGGTTTTCTTTATTTCTGGCTCCTCAGTTATCTCAAAAAGTTTAAAAAGGTGTCTTTATTCTTGACTCTCCAGTTATTCTCACAAAGTTTAAAAAGGTTGTCTTTATTCCTGACTCCCCAGTTATTCTCACAAAGTTTAAAAAGGTTGTCTTTATTCCTGACTCCCCAGTTATTCTCACAAAGTTTAAAAAGGTTGTCTTTATACCTGACTCCTCAGTTATTCTCAAGACGTTTAAACAGCCTGTCTCTACTTCAATTTCCACAGTTAATCTCAAGTAGACTAGCATGTTTGCAATATAACGATGTAGTTTCAAGGCCACAAAAAAACACATATCACTCTTTGTAGAAATCGATGAAAGAGATGACACAAAAATCAGTCGAACGTAGATACTATTCTGGTATAGTGGAGATACGTTATCTATGAATGTGAAATTAAAATTGTATTCTTTGCTGTCATTTAATTAAGTGAATTGAGTATGTTATCTTTTCAAGGGAGTTTCGATCACTTTTGGTTCAGAGCTATAATCGAGTACTCGCCGCTCGCCCCAGACCGATTAAATTATTAGATAGTTTATTATAGGGATTTGTCTGATGGCATGTGAAGACTGGGAGTCGGCAAAATGGGCGGAAGTGACCGGTGGTTCAAATGGCATCACAGAGCGTAATGGGCATGAAAACGCACGTAGAAACAGTTGATCATGCACTACATCTGAATGTACTTTCAAACTTCTTGACTAGACTTAACAATGGGTCCTGACTGGACTTGCTACTGGGTTCTGCCTGGACTTGCCACTGGGTCCTGACTGGACTTGCTACTGGGTTCTGCCTGGACTTGCCACTGGGTCTTGACTGGAGTTGCCACTAAATTCTGTCTGGAGTTGCCACTGGTTACTGCCTGGACTTGCCACTTAGTCTTGACTGGAGTTGCCACTAAATTCTGCCTGGACATGCCACTGGGTCTTGACTGGAGTTGTCATTAAATTCTGCCTGGACTTGTCACTGAGTCTTGACTGGAGTTGCAAATTAAATTCTGCCTGGACATGCCACTGGGTCTTGACTGGAGTTGTCATTAAATTCTGCCTGGACATGCCACTGGGTCTTGACTGGAGTTGTCATTAAATTCTGCCTGGACATGCCACTGGGTCTTGACTGGAGTTGTCATTAAATTCTGCCTGGACTTGTCACTGAGTCTTGACTGGAGTTGCCATTAAATTCTGCCTGGACATGCCACTGGGTCTTGACTGGAGTTGTCATTAAATTCTGCCTGGACTTGTCACTGAGTCTTGACTGGAGTTGCCACTAAATTCTGCCTGGACTTGCCACTGAGTCTAGACTGGAGTTGCCACTAAATTCTGCCTGGACTTGCCACTGAGTCTTGACTGGAGTTGCAAATTAAATTCTGCCTGGACTTGTCACTGAGTCTTGACTGGAGTTGCCACTAAATTCTGCCTGGACTTGCCACTGAGTCTAGACTGGAGTTGCAAATTAAATTCTGCCTGGACTTGTCATTAAGTCTTGACTGGAGTTGCCATTAAATTCTGCCTGGACTTGTCATTAAGTCTTGACTGGAGTTGCCATTAAATTCTACCTGGACTTGTCAATGGGTTTTGACTGGAGTTGCCACTAAATTCTGCCTGGACTTGCCACTGGATCTTGACTGGAGTTCCCACTAAATTCTGTCTGGAGTTGCCACTGGATCTTGACTGGAGTTGCCACTAAATTCTGCCTGGACATGCCACTGGATTTTGACTGGAATTGCCACTAAATTCTATCTGGAGTTGCCACTTGGACTTGACTGGACGCTACTAGTCCTGACAAACTCAGATGACGCGCTAGTGTGAATAAGAATCGTGCTATCCTTCTTCATATTACCAGTAGAAATTCCCGCTTTCACTTCCACAACGCCCACCAATGAATTCTGACGAACATTAGATATCAAGACAAGATTCTATACAACCTGTTGATACGACAGTATAGACAAGAACAGAGAGATGTGTACTGTACGACACGCAGTGTTTGCAGCCATACCTAACCTTGGTGATAGTGCAAATTCCTGCAGAATATTAAAGACGTCTAAAGGAAATAAGTCACACCCCTCTAGAATCTTATTAACTTCATAAATGATTCAATCTGTAATGAAAAAAAAAACAAATCACATTATAGGCCTCAAAGTAAACACACATTTTACCATATGTTGAAGCTGATTATGCATCTACGGCTTGTTAGGAGTACTTTGATGCTAATGCTGTAACGCAAAAACCGTAAAAGCAAACCTGAGTTTTCTCTCTGTGAATTCTTACCAGTCTTCTTGTTCTTAATGTTCAGCCATTAGATGGGCGTAACTGCGATGTGACGATAGTTTACGGCAAGTAGCGATATCTGCGCTTTTCATCTCTGCATATCCGTGTCGGCACGGATACAATTCACATTTTTTAGATTTGTGTTGTGTTTTCTGGCTTGGATTTATTTCTTTAATTTGTGGAGTTTGTTATGCCTGAAGAAGGCTTTGCCGAAACGTAGAATTTTGTCTTGTCTTTCTATTAGTTTAGCTCCTCTATACCTTTTTTCTGTCAGGTCGGGTAATTTTACCTACTACTTTATGCAGTAAACCGTACAACCTGTGTCAGTCATGCTGGCTTGCAACAACTAGAAAAATTGAGGGACGAAGAGATAGAGGAAAGCAAAGAGAAAAAATACCAGACAGATTAAGAGAATGGCTTGGCAGAATGTCAACAACAGAAATTATAAATAGCTGTCGAGATCGAAAGTTGTGAGAGACATGATCACCTACGCCAGCAGGCCCGGTACTTAATGATGATGATGGTACCTTGTACTGTTTATTTGTTATTCATTTTTAATTTAACAATTAATCCTCCGGCGTCGCTAATTTGGGTCTTTCTTATCGAGTTTTTACTGTCAAAATTCTATAACGTGCGCATAGGGCACACACGGTCTCCTGTTTCTCGCCGTTAACCAAGAGGTCTAGGTATCAGATTTAACTACCAGGAGATATTGGTTGGGTAAAGTCTGCTAAACCACTGATTCAGAGAGACAAATATTCACCGTCCTGGGATTCCAATTCGGTGTCCAGATACAGTTTTCTTACCCTATCGCTAGACATATAGTCCTCCCTCATATGCATAATAATGGGTACACACATTTTGAAATAATGGATATTCGCAGTAATGTAGCCTGCTGCAAGTGAACGTAATAAAACTATATCCCTACAAATGTCGAAGTAAGAACTTCCTTGTTGTATCTTTTTTCTCCTTCTAAACCCGGAACGACTAAGGTGAGCACCATTAAGACAGGAGTTACTTTTCGCTTTAATTACCTAATCAGTGATGATTTAAACACGGCTGTTACTTCACTCATTCACTCAAAGATGATGTATTGTTACTTCTCGCTTTAATTACCTAATCAGTGATGATTTAAACACGGCAGTTACTTCATTCACTCACTCAAAGATGATGTATTGTTACTTCTCGCTTTAATTACCTAATCAGTGATGATTTAAACACGGCAGTTATTTCACTCATTCACTCAAAGATGATGTATTGTTACTTCTCGCTTTAATTACCTAATCAGTGATGATTTAAACACGGCAGTTACTTCATTCACTCACTCAAAGATGATGTATTGTTACTTCTCGCTTTAATTACCTAATCAGTGATGATTTAAACACGGCAGTTATTTCACTCATTCACTCAAAGATGATGTATTGTTACTTCTGAAGTTTTGATGAGTCAGTTCTTTCCCTATTTGAATCATTTCCCTATTAGCGATCTTCACGAGAAATATTCTTTCCAATTCAGCGATCTCCATGACTCTTGTTCTGTGACACTGAAGATCCCGACTTCCCGAGAGAGGTGAACATGCCAGATTGGATCAACCTGTCCATCGCTCGAGCTTTCCCTCATGGAATCGTGTTCGTCTAAGTGCAGGCATTTGTTCATGACACCAGCAAGGGGATGAGCTACCGATAAATAATGTGCCACTGAAGTTTGTCTGAGACCTAATATTTATGAAATGACAGGTTTCGCGATATCAAGTGGAAAGGCAGGTCTCAGATAAAATATGACGAATTGTTGAAGTTTAGACAGACAGAAAAGGGGCGTGAGAGAGCTAGACTTTGTTCTCATTTATCTCAAGCTACTTGTGTGGAACATGTGGCCGAAAAAGACACAATTTTTAGATAAACCTGACAAAACGTTTAGATAAACATGACAAAATGTTTAGATAAACACGACAAAATGTTTAGATAAACCTGACAAAATGTTTAGATAAACCTGACAAAATGTTTAGATAAACCTGACAAAATGTTTAGATAAACCTGACAAAATGTTTAGATAAACCTGACAAAATGTTTAGATAAACCTGACAAAATGAACTTTTTGTATATTATATATAAGTAGGAGGAGGGGAAAAGACGGCATATGGTGCTAGGTGCAACACTGCATTTCGGACAAGTATTTCAAAATATCGGACAAGTATCGCAGAATGAATTTAATTTCAAGGTCAGAGATGTGTAGACATTACAGAGAATGATGAATAGATATTGACTTACAGAGATCAATGAGTAGATATTGACTTACATAGATCACTGAGCAGATATTGACTTACAGAGATCAATGAGTAGATATTGACTTACAGAGATCAATGAGTAGATATTGACTTACAGAGATCAATGAGTAGATTTTGACTTACAGAGATCAATGAGTAGATATTGACTTACAGAGATCAATGAGTAGATATTGACTTACATAGATCAATGAGAAGATATTGACTTACAGAGATCAATGAGTAGATATTGACTTACATAGATCAATGAGCAGATATTGACTTACAGAGATCAATGAGTAGATTTTGACTTACAGAGATCAATGAGCAGATATTGACTTACAGAGATCAATGAGCAGATATTGACTTACAGAGATCAATGAGCAGATATTGACTTACAGAGATCAATGAGCAGATATTGACTTACATAATTCAATAAGCAGATATTGACTTACATAGTTCAATGAGCAGATATTGACTTACATAGTTCAATAAGCAGATATTGACTTACATAATTCAATAAGCAGATATTGACTTACATAGTTCAATGAGCAGATATTGACTTACATAATTCAATAAGCAGATATTGACTTACATAATTCAATAAGCAGATATTGACTTACATAGTTCAATGAGCAGATATTGACTTACAGAGATCAATGAGCAGATATTGACTTGCAGAGATCAATGAGCAGATATTGACTTACATAGTTCAATGAGCAGATATTGACTTACATAGTTCAATGAGCAGATATTGACTTACATAGTTCAATGAGCAGATATTGACTTACAGAGATCAATGAGCAGATATTGACTTACAGAGATCAATGAGCAGATATTGACTTACATAGATCAATGAGTGGATATTGACTTACATATATCAATGAGAAGATATTGACTTATATTGACATACAAATATCAATGAGTAGATATTGACTTACAGAGATCAATGAGTAGATATTGACTTACAGAGATCAATGAGCAGATATTGACTTACAGAGATCAATGAGTAGATATTGACTTACATAGATCGATGAGTGGATATTGACTTACATATATCAATGAGAAGATATTGACTTATATTGACATACAAATATCAATGAGTAGATATTGACTTACATAGATCAATGAGTAGATATTGACTTACATAGATCAATGAGTGGATATTGACTTACATATATCAATGAGTGGATATTGACTTACATATATCAATGAGAAGATATTGACTTATATTGACTTACAGAGATCAATGAGTAGATATTGACTTACATAGATCAATGAGTAGATATTGACTTACATAGATCAATGAGTAGATATTGACTTACATAGATCAATGAGTAGATATTGACTTACATAGATCAATGAGTAGATATTGACTTACATAGATCAATGAGTAGATATTGACTTACAGAGATCAATGAGTAGATATTGACTTACAGAGATAAATGGACAGGTATGGACTTACACAGATAAAATGGTAGTTGTCTTTAGGCGCCTTCTCTCGTTGTCAATTGATGTTACTACAGCTCTTCTTTCATGTTGTCTCTCGTTGTCAATTGATGTTACTACAGCTCTTCTTTAATGTTGTCTCTCGTTGTCAGTTGATGTTACTACAGCTCTTCTTTCACGTTGTCTCTCGTTGTCAATTGATGTTACTACAGCTCCTCTTTCATGTTGTCTCTCGTTGTCAGTTGATGTTACTACAGCTCTTCTTTCATGTTGTCTCTCGTTGTCAGTTGATGTTACTACAGCTCTTCTTTCATGTTGTCTCTCGTTGTCAGTTGATGTTACTACAGCTCTTCTTTCATGTTGTCTCTCGTTGTCAGTTGATGTTACTACAGCTCTTCTTTCATGTTGTCTCTCGTTGTCAGTTGATGTTACTACAGCTCTTCTTTCATGTTGTCTCTCGTTGTCAGTTGATGTTACTACAGCTCCTCTTTCATGTTGTCTCTCGTTGTCAGTTGATGTTACTACAGCTCTTCTTTCATGTTGTCTCTCGTTGTCAGTTGATGTTACTACAGCTCCTCTTTCATGTTGTCTCTCCATCTTACTCTGGATCTGTATCTTGCTCTTCTCCCTTCTACTCTTTTAATATTTGCTTTACATGGTAAGTAAATCACACGGCCAAACCAGTTTATTTGTTGTGTCTGTAGGTAGCTTAGGATTGACTCAATGCCTACACCTCTTCTCTTATAATATCATTTATGATTCTGTCTTTTCTGGTCACCCCTAGCACTTTTCTTAGACATCTCATCTTTGTGGTGACAAGCTTTCATTTATGCTTAGTCATAAGTGTCCATGTTTGGCATTGGTAGCACAACGTGGTAATGGATATACTCCATATAAGATGCTTTCTCGTGGTAATAGGTATCACTTTGCGTTGAAGTTTAGGGGATAGCTGTCCCAATATTTGGTTTACTTTGTCTATTTACTAAGTCTATTTATTTATCAATATTACGATCTTCATTGGATATTGTTCCCCGATATTTAATATTTATAACTTGGTGTTCTATGACTATCTTTAAAATCTTCTTTTCTTTAATAATAAAGATTTATACGAATAATTGTACAAAAACGAAAGAACTGATTCAATGGACTTTTCATATATAAATTAATTCAAAAGAATTAGAAACGAAATCAGTCGCTGCACTGAATGATAGTGAATTTGTTTACAAGACACGATAAGTGATTGTAATATAAACACGTTGAACACTGACAGATTCTATTCTACTCACATCGTGTGGAGTAAAACCAAAATTAGGAAAAGGACAGCGTATACTAGACACATATTTATATTCCCTTAGCATATTTGATATGCCATTTATCTAGGGGCGTTAAACGCCACAAGGTGGAGATAATCAATTCAAATAACAACCCGTCTCCCTAGAAACTTCATGTGCATTTAACAAATAAGCACACGTCTGGAACAGGAGTAAAGGTATTCAAATCAGCTTTACAGCAGCTCCGCATATTAATACCTTTACTAGTACCATACAGCTACTAAATGTTTGTATGTTGTTCTTTGTGTTTACACTTGAACATTAATTACCAAGAATTTATTATTAGTGCTACGTAGTGATTATTTTATTTACTTACATATGTGTGTGTGTGTTTGTGATGTCTATTATTTCTGCTGAAAGTTGCTTTCTTGGCCGTGTGCTCTAGCGTTTGTATCTCGTGGCAAGGCGCTGTGTCGAGGAGTACGGGTTCGATCCTGCTTTGGGCTGTCTATAGTTTTTCGTGTTTTTTTTTCTGTTGTTGATTATTTGTGATTTTTTTCCTGAATGTTGTAACCGTGCATCCTCGCCTGAATGATTCGCTGATCTACCGTCTCATAAGTTTCCCTCCATTATAATATTAATTGATTACTATTTGTCTCCTTCCTGCTGAAGACCAACTGAGCTGCAACGTCGTTTCGATTTTGCGCTGTCTCTCCCCTACGTAAAGCTGTAACTATACCACTTATTTCCTTTTATTATAATGTTATAATCATAGTCATTATCATCAAACATTTGGATAAAGGAACCATTAGCAAAGAGATGAACATCAAAGTTTACAACTGCAATGAGGTACAGAACTAATGCCTGTAACTTGTGACAGCTGGAGATCAACATTATTGATAGGGGCATCCAAGTGTGCAATGACAAGTTATTGCCATGATCGTTACATCTAAATTGAGGGCATTTCTGAAGCAAAAAGTGTAAAGAGCAGTCGAAGAATTTGTTATGGCCGTTATTACCATGTGGGGATAGGATGAGCTATCTCACAAATGCTCTTAGAATAGACTAACTCATATATCTTCAGAATAGACCAACTCACACATATCATCAGAATAGACCATCTCAGACATATCATCAGAATAGACTAACTCATACATATTATCAGAATAGACTAACTCATCACGTACATCTTCAGAATAGATTAACTCACACATATCATCAGAATAGACTAAATCTTATGCAATTTAAGAATACACTAACTCACACGCTCACAAAATAGACAAAATCTCATACACTCTCAGAATAGACTAACTCACACACTCACAAAATAAACTAGATCTCATACACTCTCAGAATAGACTAGCTCGCGTCTACTCTAAGAATAGACTAACACACATACACTCTCAAAATAGACTAACTCATATACATTCTCAGAATAGACTAACTCACATACACTCAGAATAGACTAACTCACATACACTCTCGGAATAGACTAACTCACAAACACTCTCAGAATAGACTAACTCACATACACACTCAGAATAGACTAACTCACATACACTCTCATAATAGACTAACTTACATATACTCTCAGAATAGACTAACTCACGCACTAACAAAATAGATAAAATCTCATACACGCTCAGAATAGACTAACTCACATACACTCTCAGAATAGAAAACTCACATACACTCTTAGAATAGACTAACAAACACAATCACAAAATGGACTAAATCTCATACACTCTAAGAATAGACTAACACACACAATCACAAAATGGACTAAATCTCATACACTCTAAGAATATACTAAATCTCATACACTCTCAGAATAGGCTAACTCATATCTACCAACAGAATAGATTAAAACGTAACCAAGCCATCGCGAGTCAACCAAGCAGATACTAGGCCTCTAACGCAATGAGGAAGATGAAAGAGTCACTCAGAGAACCAACAACAAAGAGGGTTTCAGCAGAGTTGTCAAAATTGCACAAGGCGAGCAAGAACGAGCAGTAGAACGTACCTGTGGAGGACGTAGCGAGAGTTTATGGAATAAGTGCAGTGTTTGGCTGGACTGGACAATTACTGTAAACACACACATACACAAGCACACTGACACATTTATCTATCTATCTATCTATCTATCTATCTATCTATCTATCTATCTATCTATCTATCTATCTATCTATCTATCTATCTATCTATCTATCTATCTATCTATCTATCTATCTATCTATCTATCTATCTATCTATCTATCTATCTATCTATCTATCTGTCTGTCTGTCTGTCTGTCTGTCTGTCTGTCTGTCTATCTATCTATCTATCTATCTATATATCTATCTATCTACCTACCTACCTACCTACCTACCTACCTACCTACCTACCTACCTACCTACCTACCTACCCACCTACCTACCTACCTACCTACCTACCTACCTACCTACCTACCTACCTACCTATCTATCTATCTATCTGTCTATCTATCTTTCTATCTATCTATCTATCTATCTATCTATCTATCTATCTATCTATCTATCTATCTATCTATATATCTATCTATCTATATATCCATTGTCCTTTCGAGCCGAAGACAACACATAGGGCAGAACAACAATCTCAAAAAGCATAAACCTTGCGTGCCAAAGTGGCATATATTCCAGAAATCCATGCTTCTAAAATGAATGGCCCTGTTTCCATCACAATACTTATGACAGCTTGTCAAGCCATCGATCAAACTCCTTAGTCGCCTCTTACGACATGCTTGGATGGTCACAGTGTCACTATTCTTTACTTCCCTCATAATGAGGCCCTGGTAACACACGGGTGTATAAATATATTAGTATATTTTTAATCATCAAGTACAATGCCTGCTGGCGTAGGCGATAATGTCTCTCCAACTTTAGATCTCGACAGTTATTTATAATTTCAGTTGTTGACCTTCTTCCAAGTCATTCTCTTAAGCTGTCTGGTTATTTTTTTTTTTCACATTGCTTCCCTCTATCTCTTCGTCCCTCAATTTTCCAAGTTGTCACAATATATTAGAGAAATGTCACTTTAACTCTACCACCTCATCCAATAAAACAAGACAATCGTCAAAAACTAATTCACTGTTTGAGGTTAATTACATTACAATAGGCAATATAGTTATCAAAACATGATTATGTGTATTTGATATTTCATTTATTTAATGAAATTAAAGCATTTAGTGAAGAAATCATGAAATCCAGTGGCTATTAAAGTTCTGAATGATTACGATAACAAGGAAGTTGTGGTAGGTACAGGCTAAATAAAAGTCATATATATATATATGTATGTATGTATATATGTATGTATGTATGTAAGTATGTATATATGTATGTATGTATGTATGTATGTATGTATGTATGTATGTATGTATATATGTATGTATGTATGTATGTATGTATGTATGTATGTATGTATATATGTATGTATGTATATATGTATGTATGTATGTATGTATGTATGTATGTATGTATGTATATATGTATATATGTATGTATGTATATATGTATGTATGTATGTATGTATGTATGTATGTATGTATGTATGTATGTATATATGTATGTATGTATGTATGTATGTATGTATGTATGTATGTATGTATGTATGTATGTATGTATGTATGTATATATGTATGTATGTATGTATGTATATATGTATGTATGTATGTATGTATGTATGTATGTATGTATGTATGTATGTATGTATGTATGTATGTATGTATGTATGTATGTATGTATGTATGTATGTATGTATGTATATATGTATGTATGTATGTATATATGTATGTATGTATGCATGTATGTATGTATGTATGTATGTATGTATGTATATATATTTATATGTAAAGTGTATTGTCTGATATATGTTTGGATGTACAAAGGAATGGCGGCATGATAAACAGATTTAAACCCATAGCCAGACAGACAGGCTACTAGCTTTTGTACACCTAGAGCGACCCTCCGATTCCAAATGATGACCGAGCATTGGAGGCTGCTGCCCATTATTCAGGAAACGCAGCCATGATTCCAAGCTTCAATAATTATGTCTCGGGGAAACAGATTTCAATTACTGGACGAAGTTTGTCTAAAGCAACACGCTACAAGTAACCCGATCTGTTAACAACTAAGTAAAACAATACGGTTAAATTGTAACACATGAAGTAATCAAGAGAGAAAACTGATAAATTGGCTGTACAAGAATCTAAGCAATAGTATAATAATCATCTGGTGCCATGCCGGTTTGCGTGTGCGATCATCTCTCTCTGCATCACTCGACCCTTCCTTTGCATGTCATTATTTCAGTTGTTGATCTTGCCATTTGGATAAACTGTTCAGTATTTTTTTATTTTTGTTTTTCTCGACTTTTCTTTCCATTCATTCTCCCCGTTGTTTTAGTAATCTCAGTGTCTTCATTTAGCATGACATGTCCAACAAATGTAGATTGTCTCTTTCTTATCATTTTGATATTTCTTGTTTCTCCAGCTCATTTAAAACATTCCTCATTTGTAATTGTTGCTGTCCGTGGAATTCGTAACATTCTTCTGATGAATCACATCTCAGCTGCCTCTAATGTTCTTTGTGTCTTAGTATTGTCCATGACTCACTTCCAAATAGTAGAACAGGTTCTATGTAGTACTTTAGGACACTTTTCTAGAATTAATTGACAATGAATTGTTAAATAGGATGTTTATTGATGGAATTCTGTCTTTGTTTGTTCTTTGCTGTGTCTAATTTCTTCAGTGCATCTGCCATCTGATGTTGTTATTCATCCCATGTTTTTAAATCTATGCACTTATTTCAGGATTTTCCCATTTAGTTTTACTTTACATTCTTGAAGGGAGCCGCGATAGCTAAGTGGTTAGTGAACTGGACTACCACGGACAAGGGGTAGGGTTCGATCCAAACGGACGGCTTCCGGGTTCACCCAACCTTAAATGGGTACCGGATTTTTTTCTGGGAAAGTAAATCAGCACGGGCGTAATACTGACCACATTACCCCAAAAATCATGTGCTGAAGGTCTGTAAAATATAGGGCCACTAGCACCATATTTCCCTATGCGCCACTTGGCGTGACGGGGGTACTTTACTTTTTTTACTTACATTCTTGTGTGTTCGGTAAACCCCTAGACCGGCCATACGCTAATCTTAAGGTCGGTTGTTTGATGTGCGACGGGGATAATCTGGCGACTAACTGTGTGTCTATATGTTCGGAATTGGAGTCAACAACGATTGCCTAACATCATCAAGCGCTATACATTTAAAATAAATACGACGATCATTATTTTCAAGATGACGTGAACTCCCGGTATATGGTGGATAGGCGGCAGGAACCATTGAAGGCTACGCATGAAAAGTGTTCCTTGTTGTAGTTTCCTCATATTCCAAGTCCGGCTTGTTGCAGGAGCTACTGAGTTAAGTGCTCTGTGCACACCGTGAGCTGTGTGTCTCATCCGTTTTGATCATGTTTCGATATTCAAATTGTTTACGATGAGTGATGATATCGTATGACAGGGAACAGTTGGCTGTGTTCACTTTCTGCGCGGTTTCGCCTTATGTCTTTTGGCGTGTGCTGATATAGCTACGATGGGGATTACAGTTACCTTTCTTTGTTTGGGAGATGAGTTATTAATTCGGATGATTGACTGACACAGGCGGTTGAGCAATTATGGATTTTAATTTGTTTGCGGTGATACCGGTGCCTTCCATAACCAACCAACCAACCAACCAACCAACCAACCAACCAACCAACCAACCAACCAACCAACCAACCAATTCTTGTGTATTCGTTTTCTTTTCTTTGAAATTATCATAGTTTTTTATTTTTTTATTTTGATGGTCAGGGCTTTTCACTTTCATTCACAATTTCTTCTTATAGATTTTGTAGATCTTGTTGGCTTTCTGCTATCAATACTATGTCGTCTGCATACCTGATGTTGTTTATGTTGCTTCTCCCCCACCTCCATTCCCCACTTTAATGCCAAGCTTGTTCGCAATTGTTCTTAAAACATGTTCGATGCACAAAGAAAATAGATGTGGTGACAAGACACATCGCACACCTTGTCTTATTTGTTGATGGTATAACCTTACAGTTAGGATTCATATTGTAAGTATGAAGTTAGGGTTAGCGCTGATATTTTAAGTATGAAATTAGGGTTAGGGTTAGCATTCTATGTATGAAGTTAGAGTTAGTATTTTAAGAATGAAGTTAGGTTTAGGGTTAGTATTTTAAGTATGAAGTTAGGGTTAGTATTTTAAGTATGAATTTAGGGTTAGTATTTTAAGTATGAATTTAGGGTTAGTATTTTAAGTATGAATTTAGGGTTAGTATTTTAAGTATGATGTTAGGGTTAGGGTTAGTATTTTAAGTATAAAGTTTAACTAAATGGTGTGTACTGGTGCAGCATTATGAACAATAGAATAGTACTCGTAATATGAATTTTAAAAAATACATGGGTTTGTTAGTAAATTAAATGTTATGATAGGCAACATATATGGCCATGATTTTCTAGGTTAATGCGGCAGTCTGTATATTTCTCTATCTCCTTTTCTCTCTCTCTCTCTCTCTCTCACTCACTTTTTTTGCACTCGTTCTCATATATTCATGAATAAATGTCTTCAACAAGCAATCTCCATCTCACTCTCACTCTCTCTATCTCTATCTCTCTCTCTCATTGTCTGTCACTGCGGCCAGTGAACTCTGTCCATTGTTTGATGTTGTCCAAACGTGTTCTCTCCCTGTTTATCACTCCACTTTTCTTCACAATTCGTTAATCTCCTCAATTATCGTTAATGAATGGACTGTGCCATTTAAGATGACGTCTCTTTGCTATAAAAAGAAGCGTCATTATGTTCAATTACACGCGAAATCCTCATGTAAATCTCGTTGCTGATGACAGAGCCTATACATAGAATACAAGTGGTTGTTTTTTTATCATCCTTCTCTATAGCTTAGAGCTTAGCTATAAAAATAGCTAAATAAAATAAATTATTTAATTAAGTAAAGTAAAAAGTAAAGAGCCCAGTCACGCCAAGTGGCGTGTATAGGGATTATGGTGTTAGTGACCATACATTTTACAGACATGAATTTTGGGGTAATATGGTCGGTATTACGTCCGTGTCGCTTTACTTTCCCAGAAAAAAATCCGGTACCCATTTAAGACTGGGTGAACCCGGAATCCGTCGGTTGGAATCGAACCCTACCTCTTGTCCTTTGTAGTCCAGTTCACTAACCACTGAGCTATCGCTGCTAATTAATTAATTCATCATCATCATCATCATCATCATCATCATCATCAAGTACCGGGCCTACTAGCGTAGGTGAACATGTCTCTCCACAACTTTCGATTTCGGCAGCTTTATATCATTTCTGTTGTTGACCTTCTGCCAAGCCATTCTCTTAAGCTGTCTGTTATTTTTTCTCCTTGCTTCCCTCTATCTCATCGACCCTCAATCGTTCCAGTTGTTACAATATATTCCAGTTGTTCTCTTCTCATTACATGGCCCAAAAAAATGATGATTGTTTCTTCCTAATATTGGAAATTACATTTGACCTCTCTCAGAACATCTTCATTACTCTTCTTAGCTGTCCATGGTATTCTCAACATTCTTCTGTAAAACTACATTTCTACAGACTCCAGTGATTTTCTTGTCTGTTGTCCTATTGGCTATGATTCGCATCCATATGTTAAAACTGGCTCTACATAACATTTAAGAACTATTTTTCTTGTTTATATGGCCAAAAATGGATTGCAGGTCAGGTCAGGTAATTTTACCTGCTACTGTATGAAGTAAACAGTACAACCTGTGGCTGCCCTGCTGCCTTGCAGGTAAGCTCGGGAGAGTAAAAGGCTAAGGGAGGGTACCCCGAAGTAAAACAACCCCACTACCCTGTGGGTGAGACTTTTTAGTCAATGGCCAGCGGAGCCAACCGTAAACTAACCGACGGAAGGCAACAGAAAACCACCGTCGTAATTTCTTTGCAAAATCATGAATCGCCACAACAATAGAAATAACGACAAGTAAGCTGAACAGAAATGTATGCAGTGATCTAGAGGTCAAAGTAAACAGCGACTTAAACAGTGATTTTATATTTGTATTGTTCAGTAAATTAAGCAGTAAACTGACTGGTGTTAACAGCAAATCTCTGACATTATTTTAAATATTTGCCTAAGGCATAATCAAGTTAATAAATTAGAAAGTAATATAAGGTGTGCTCAAATATGTACATTAGACAGTAATATACACAATAAGTAACAATCTAATCAAATTGTTGATTTAGGCAGTAATATAGAGTATACATTAAACTGTAAACAGATATGTAAATTATGTGGTAACATAAGCTATAATTAAATTAGCGAATTAGATAATATATTTAAATAAATTCTCTGCTGTCCAAGATTTTCCACACACGAGACACTTGCATTTAATGGCAATCATTTCCGAGTTGAAGTGGAAATATAAGGTTCTTGAAACAGTCAACAGTCCTGATCTGAGCAGGCTAGTAATGTGCTATAATAGCC
The DNA here is from genome assembly GCA_032433765.1 of Megaustenia siamemsis. NCBI lineage: Eukaryota > Metazoa > Mollusca > Gastropoda > Stylommatophora > Ariophantidae > Megaustenia > Megaustenia siamemsis. The sequence goes on from JAVIAB010000073.1 coordinate 8,748,267, forward strand.
TGTAAGGCCAGCAGGTAACGCGTTGTTACAATTTGGTTAATCTCTGGTGCATCCCAAAATTACCTGTAAGTCCTTGTTGTGAATCATTTCCAAATTTACGATTTGCTTTGACGAAAACGTCACAATGTTCTAGCATTGACAACACATAAAGATGGCAGAAACAAGGAAAACGATCTCTGGGGGTTAGCCTTATCCATGGCTCTTCTCCTTGATTCTTGAATGGTAAAGGTCAAGATAAAGGTAAAGGTCAAGTACGAGGCTTGAATCGGCGTCTTAGCACGTTCAAGTGTTCGGAGACTTCTAGATAGTGTCGCTTCAAGCATCGAAACTGACGATGCGAGGCGGCATTCCTCATCTTCCCAGAGTACTATCCTGGTACTCATTTCTGACAACGGCTGAGTCTACCGCGGTGTATTTTTTTTCAAACCAGGAGTACAAATCACACTGCTTCCAGCGGGAATCGAAAACTGGTTGTCCGAAAGTCGGTAGCCATGTCGGTTGATTTTCTCAATTAGGCTACCGAGACCCCCCCCCCCCCCCCCCCCCCCTTGCTTCTTGAATAACACCGATAACATTCTGATGGAAAGAAAAAAAGTATTCTAAGATGTTTACGGGTTGGCACATCTTGAAGTTGACACCCTTACGGCCGATGGCAGGGTGTCTTTTATGTTCTATGATTCAGCGATCACCACTTAACGGAAGTCGTCCTTGTGTTTATGTCTATTATGTTGTGTTTATGTACATCTTTGTTATTGTAAATAAAAGTATAGGGCCCCGTCACGTTCCGTATAGGGAATATGGTGTTAGTGATCATAATTTGTATAGACCTAAGGCATATTATTTTTGGGGAATGTGTTCGGTTTTATGGCCATGCCGCTTTACTTTGCCAGAAAAAATCCGGTACCGATTCGAGAATGGGTAAACCCGGAGCCGCCGATCAGGATCGAACCCGACCTGTAGTCCTTTGTAGTCTAGTTCACTAACCACTGAGCTATCGCGACTCCCTATCTTTGTTATTGTGCCAAGTTTATATCTCATCCACATTTTCCTCTACATCCCATTTCTGCTCTATTCTTCCCGTGAACATGTGTCATGATATCATCTACAAAGTAGATAATTCTGACAGGCATCACACTGTGAAATATCTCTACCTTGGCAGTGTAATAATTGAATAAAAAATGTGATAATTGAAACCCCTGAGACATAACCTGAGAGATATAGCACGGTTCAGATGTACATACACAAAAACTTAACGCCAGATTCCTCCACATCAGGCACGATGCTACCCAGTGCGCACATCTCAAGTCAAATCTTGTTTCCACAGAGAGTAGAGATACGAGCGCTCTCCAGTTCACCCAGTTGATGACACCCTCGACATCGAGGGCTACCATGTTCGGCTCTTCGTTAGTTTGGACAAATAGATTTTTTTTTTAAACTCGCATATTTCATATACAAGGATATATACATTAGTCTCAGTGTTTCTATTTGGCCTACAGACGTTGCCGTGTAGACCTTTCACAGGTGCGTTTTTTCAAGATCCATGTCATTAATAATCTCTATAGCAATAAAGCATTATATAGATAGATACATGACTACCAGGTCCTCTCCTTAACTCACCATCATGTGCCATACCGGTTGGCGTAGGCGATCATGTCCTCCTAAAAATATCTATCCACAGTGCATCGTATCAGCTCTGTTGTTGACTGTTTTAACTAGTTGACCCCTTAACTAGTAAAATATAAGTCTAAATTCTATGGCTGAATCTTTCAAATAAGGAATGAACAATATAAATAGCAAACACATCTAACGAAAGATGAACAGAACCAAAAACTGGCTCGTGAATCTAATTTGGAAGAAAACGCTCATGAAACGGACATATTTTGGTCGTATTAAACGTTCTAATGGCTATGAAAGAACGATAATGTATTGTCTGTGGAAACCTGGAAAAGATGAGATCTTATAAAGAAAAAGACCGAGATATCAAGGTCTCCTTACAGGCTACACTTACTGAGACAAGCAACACAGAGTGGAAAGGAGACATATTCAGGTTGTGTTGTGCTTTGATCTTTCTGCCTTGTCATGTGGCCAAAAAATTGTATCTGTTGTTTTTTTTTAAAATATATTCTAAAGTGGGGGTTATTCCTAGTTTCTTTTTTTTTCTTCTCAATTCTTCATTTCTGATCTTATCTCTCAGGCTGTTTCCTGTCATTCGTCTAACACATTTAATCTCAGTAGAGGTTATTTTTTCTTATTGTTCATGCATCTAGGGTACAGGACTGGCATTGGTTGAACAACGTTGGGATGAAGATTGTATTCTATAGTGTCCGTTTGTCCCTAATGTTATTTCCTTATTGAACAATAGTAGTGATAACTGTCCAATGATTTGAGAAGCTTTGTTGCATCTTGGGTCTATCTCTGCTGTTTGTGAATTGTCGTTTGTCACTAGACCTCCTAGGTATTTAAATTCCTCTACTTGTTTTAGTTGTCTTATTTATTTAGGTGCACTGAACTATTTTTTTAAAAAATATGTATTTAATATGTACAACAAATATATTTTTGTACAAAATAGTTCAGTGAAAAAACACTCAGTGTGCGTCTACAAACTTTGTCCATGTTTCGCGAAACATAACATGTTTACGAAATTAGGTGGTGATTTATTATTAGTAGTGATGTTTAATTGAATAATACGTTAAAATATGTGATAATTTATTTGCCATGGTTAATTTAATACGTTAAAAAATGTGGTAATTTATAAGTCATGCTTGATATTATAATACGTTAAAATAGGTGGTGATTTATTAATAATGCTTAATGTAATACGTTAAAATGGCGGTTGGTAAACTTCAGAGTTTACCCATACACAAAATAATCTCAACACGCCACTACATAACAAATAGTTGAACAAAAAGTAAGATTGGAAGATAACACCAGAACAACAGCTGTGTACGAACCAGGCAGAGACAGCTGTACAGAAGAAGGGAAAAAATGCATTTTTAAAAATGAGCTATCAAGTGTCACAGATAATATCAATGAAGAAGATGATCTAATTATAATGGGAGGATTTAAATTTCAGGTTAAACGTGTAGGATTAACATTGGAGGTGTGTTTCGGACGCTATATTGTGACAGTAATAGAAAATGTAAAAACAGGACGGGGAGATAACTGGTTGAAAACAGAATCTTTATGACGAACTCCTTCTACAAACATAGACCACGACACATACAAACATACCGGAAATGATGTTCAACACTCATAGCAAGTAGATGTCATCCTGACTATGTTAACAAAAAGTAGAGTTATCACCCATGCTAATTTAATCATCATTATCATGTGGCAAACCGTATGGCGTAGTCGATCATGTCATTCCACAATTCTCTATCCATTGTACACTGTATCATTTCTATTGTTGACAGTTTTTCATGCTAAGACATAGAGCTATCAAGTATCTTCTCTCTTTGTCGTCCACGATGTCTCTTTCGCTATATTTTGCCTGATGTAACCAAGCAAAAATAAAGACAAACCTAACAATTTCCATACAGATCATCGGACAGTCGTATTCCAAACTACAAAGGTCATCAACAGCAACAATCTCACTGATGAAACCGTTAACATGAAGCAAAGTGTAAGACAGGAAAGAGAGCAAACAAACAGTAAATGGAGCACACATTCTATCAACAAACAGGAAATGGAGCAAACATTCTATCAACAGACAGAAAATGGAGCAAACATTCTATCAACAAACAGGAAATGGAGCAAACATTCTATCAAACGACAGAAAATGGAGCAAACATTCCATCAACAGACAGGAAATGGAGCAAAAATTCCATTAACAAACAGGAAATGGAGCAAACAATCTATTAACAAACAGGAAATGGAGCAAACATTCTATCAACAAACAGGAAATGGAGTAAACATTATATCAACAAACAGGAAATGGAACAAACTTTCTATCGACAAACAGGAAATGGAGCAAACATTCTATCGGCAGACAGGAAACGGAGCAAACATTCTATCGACAAACAGGAAATGGAGCAAACATTCTATCAACAAACAGGGAATGAAGCAAAAATTCTATTAACAAACAGGAAATTGAGCAAACATTCTATCAACAGACAGGAAATGGAGCAAAAATTCTATCAAACGACAGAAAATGGAGCAAACATTCTATCAACAGACAGGAAATGGAGCAAAAATTATATTAACAAGCAGGAAATGGAGCAAACAATCTATTAACAAACAGGAAATGGAACAAACATTCTATCAGCAAACTGGAAATGGAGTAAACATTATATCAACAAACAGGAAATGGAGCAAACTTTCTATCGACAAGCAGGAAATGGAGCAAACATTCTATCAACAGACAGGAAACGGAGCAAACATTCTATCAACAAACAGGAAATGGAGCAAATATTCTATTAACAAACAGGAAATGGAGCAAATATTCTATGAACAAACAGGAAATGGAGCAAACATTCTATCAACAAACAGGAAATGGATCAAAAATTATATCAAACGACAGAAAATGGAGCAAACATTCTTTCAACAGACAGGAAATGGAGAAAAAATTATATTAACAAGCAGGAAATGGAGCAAACATTCTATCAACAGACAGGAAATGGTGCAAACATTCTATCAGCAGACAGGAAATGGAGCAAACATTCTACCACCAGACAGGAAATGGTGCAAACATTCTATCAACAGACAGAAAATTGAGAAAACATTCTATCAGCAGACAGGAAATGGAGCAAACATTCTATCAGCAGACAGGGAATGGAGCAAACATTCTATCAGCAGACAGGAAATGGAGCAAACATTCTATCAACAGACAGGAAATGGTGCAAACATTCTATTAGCAGACAGGAAATGGAGCAAACATTCTATCAACAGACAGGAGATGGTGCAAACATTCTATCGACAGACAGAAAAATGGAGAAAATATTATACCAGCAGACAGGAAATGGAGCAAACATTCTATCGACAGACAGCAACTAGAGAAGCAGTTAAAAAAGTTGGGCCAATATTACAGCATGTCAACTAAACAAACTAGAAACAAAATGTGCAGCCTTAAAGAAAGGTGTAATGAGAAAGACAAGATGAATCTATAGCAACTATAAAAATATAGAGACAGGCAGAAGAATGAAAGCCTTCATGTAAAAAATGTGGTCACAAACAAGAAATGAAACAGATTGCAGCAAATATAAAGAAACCAAAAATAGAATAAAGAAAATCATAAAAGATTTAAAGATGAATCATTACAAACTTCGAATGTATAGTCAATGAGGCATGCATGAAGTCATCTACCCATTTCTTTTTTACAAAAATACCGCAGCCACACGACTCAGATATAATCAAATCTCAATCCGTCCATAATATGAAAAAAATGATACAGAAAGACAATTATTGTTCAATGAAACCATAATTAAATAAAGATGGGAAATGCCACTTCAAAGACCTGCTCAAACCACGCACATACGATCTGACAATGGGAATATTTATACCTGCACTTTAGTATTATACAGGAACTAGCAATTCTAGAGGACACGTTAGGGAAGTGATAAAACAGAGTTAAAATAAAAACATACACAAAAGCTGATAATATACCATCTGACGTCATGTTAGTGTGTCATGAAACTGGTGTAAAGTGGCTAACGAATATCTTAAATCGTGATTGGAAGAAAAGTGTCACGTGATTGGCAAAGAACTATTTACTATTTTTGAGTCCATGCATGAAACATGTACGCGGAGATACTCGAGTAGTTTAGCACATATAAGGAGGAGCAATCACTAAAATAACCCAACATGCGTTTAGGAATGAAAGAGGGTGCACTAGCACCTTATGGACACAGGGACAATTAAGTGAACAGACACGCGGACAATTTTTTAAACGTTGGTATCGATCAGAAAACAAGTTTTTTGTCGAGTTAACAGAAATAAACACTGGAAGATGCTTGAAGAATATAATGTGAACCGACACTATTAGACAATATGACATACTTATAAACTGAAGAAAATGAAAGTGCTGTTAAAGCAGTTGCATGAAATTGGTTACCATTAACAACACATGTAGTACAAGGATATGTGCAGACACCTTATCATCTATGTGGACAAAATCACCACAACTCAGAACCAGACAAAAAGTCGACAAAAGCTTGTTTGAGTCCAAGAAGGCTGAACTTCCACAAAGAAAAGATAGATATGCCGAAAGTAAATAGCAATTAAATCCAAAGCTATTTTTCCTCACAACGGCAAGATTCTAAATCAAATGTGAGAGAGAGAGAGAAAGAGAGAGAGAGAGAGAGAGAGAGAAAGAGAGAGTAAAGGTACTTCATCAGTATTTTTACCGACGAAGTTAACGCGGATGAAGAGATAGAAACCAGAAAGCAAAAAACGTCGGCTACCAGAGAGTACAGTCAATGAGACATCTCAATATAACTTTGAAATCGAAAAATTGTTGACATTAACATTTTTCTACCAATATTAGAAATGTACAACTCTTAAACAATAAAATATAACAATAAAATAAAATGTAAATAGCAAAATGTAAAAGCACATTTTAAAGAAATCTGTGAACAAAATACAGTTACATCAAGAGAAAACATAGGGAGCCGCGATAGCTCAGTGGTTAGTTAACTGGACTAATAAGGACAAGAGGTAGGGTTCGATCCCAACCGACGGCTTCCGGGTTCACCCAGCATTTAATGGGTACCGGATTTTTTTCTGGGAAAGTAAAGCGCCACGGGCGTAATACCGACCACATTACCCCAAAAATCATGTGCCGAAGGTCGTAAAATGTATGGTCACTAACATCATATTACCTATACGCCACTTGGCGTGACAGGGGTACTTTACTTTTTTTTTACAAGAGAAAACATGAATAAAATAGAGAATTATAGCATCGAGAACGATGGTGGTGTAAATAACATCAGTTACTGCTTAAATGGAACATAAGTGATGTCGAGTCTGAACAGAGTGAATTCCAGCCAACCTGCAGCCCGACAGTATTACGTCAAAAAGTCTAGCTAGATCAAAAGGGAAACCAAGAAATAGATGGATAGACAGATGAATATAAATGATTTTTTTTGTTAGGATCAAAACGACATTAAGTAGATTCCACAGCTTAAACTGCACAAGAAATAAAGGTAATAAAAAGCATTCCTCCTATTCGACGCTACAAGGCACAATAAGTAGGATAAAATAAATAAAGAAAGAAAGAAAGACACGAACTTGCAAACTGTGTACTGTTAAAAGTTTCATCATTTGTAGCAACGCTGGATCGTGTGTAAAATGGCGTGTAAAATAATGCCGCCCTGAAGATATTTTGTTCCCGAGGTAATTATTTCATTAAATTCAGCAAACCATAAATGATATAGTAACCGAACACTTTTGACGCAGCAGGAGGCTATCTGATCATCAGAAGTGTCCCTGTCGAGTAAGTGTACCGGCCCATTACCTTCTGGCGTACTAAAAGATCACGTTATGAGCATCGAAGCTCGGAAGAGCACGTTGATACACAATAATCGCGAGCCTGAGTTACCGAACATAGAAGAAGAAGGATATAATTCCGCCATCGTCCGATGTTTGCTGTCGCTACTTTTATAACAAGTATCGGCCAATAACAGTTATCCGGCACTTACCATTCGCCATGCACACGAATTTTACCTTACGGTTCATTACCTACTTGTCACGCCTTTGCCATCAGTCATACCTGTACCACTACAAAGTCTCAAATCTGTAGTCCATGTCTGAATTTAGGGCTGGCATGTGGCGTCCGAAACTAGTTCTAGACAATTTCAGATCTTTCTGCTGCTTTGAAAGTTCCGGGCATCCATCAACGGCCGTGTGAAATGCTTTATTTCTTTCAACCAGATGGACATTTCTTATAGACGCGATACCGAAGATTATCTCTAGCCGGAAATGATCCGTTACGAGCCCTCCTGAATATGTTCACAAAAGCCTTCAATTTCAGAGAAGAGTCTAACATCAAACACAGCCCCAGGTTATATCAGCACCGACAGAGTTTTGAGTTGGGTGTGCCTATGATATAGGTTCACATCGACTTCTCTCAGCCTTTTCTCCAAGATATCTTATATAGGAGCCAGTAGTGGGGTGTGATATACACTCCAAGGTATACCTTGCTACCAGCTTTACCACATCACTGCAATTAGTTGCTTGTTCCCTATCTTCACATAGTTTCAGTCTCCGGTTTAGCTGCTCATTGTCTGTTACAATACGCATTTAGATTTTTTGGTTTATTCCTAAAATCTGAACGTAACGCCACAATGTGTCAACTGTACTACCGTAGACAAGAGACGGGTTCATTTCATCGGCTTCTAGTTTCACCCGCTCTCAGCTCACAGCTGTTTGTTTTAATTAAAAAGTTACATTTTAGTTCTAATCTATGAATTGTAGCATGTTTTGTTGATGAAGATGTCCATAGCCTAACGCTCTCATTTTTACATTTTATAAATTTTATGGACGTGGTTCTATTTTGTAATATCACACATGTAAAACCTAATATTTTCTAAAGTCAATATTTATACTAAAGTCAATATTTATACTAAAGTCAATATTTATTTTGAAGTCAATATTTATGCTAAAGTCAATATTTATGTTAAAGTCAGATGACTTAGCTAAAGTCAACATTTATTCTAAAGTCAATATTTATGCTAAAATTAAAGATGATTCTAAAGTCAATATTTATTCTAAAGTCAATATTTATGCTGATGTCAATATTTATTCTAAAGTCAATATTTATGCTAAAATTAAAGATTATTCTAAAGTCAATATTTATTCTAAAGTCAATATTTATGCTAATGTCAATATCTATACTAAAGTCAATATTTATGCTAAAGTCAATATTTATGCTAAAATCAATATTTATGTTAAAGTCAATATTTATGTTAAAGTCAATGTTTATGCTGAAGTCAATATTTATGCTAAAGTCAATATTTATGCTAAAATCAATATTTATGCTGAAGACAATATTTATGCTAAAGACAATATTTTAAAAAAATATTTGAGTAGAATGATACTTGTAACTAATATATCAAATATTGACAAATCTGTGAGTTTTGTTGTAGATGCACAATTTAATTTGTATCCATAAAAATATATACAATTTTAGATAAAGCTTCTTCCAATGTCATTGAATGTATAATAAAAGAAGTATGTGTATTTGATCTCATGAAAGAGCACACATGGAGCAAATGAACTAGAGTATCAACGATAAACGGCAGTGAACTGGGTATCACGGATACTCTAGGGGTAAAAAGACTGACAAGCGTAGTGCTGACCATGATGTGAAAAATAAATTGATGGTCAAAACTATTTGGACACTAGCGCCATATTTTCGTTACTTTCAATACCTGACGGTGTTTCTTAACCATTTGTTTTTTTTTTAGGCCAGATCATGGGGACGTCTTTGTGAACTGCGGCTATTGCAAGTCGCGCAAATCTGACATGTTCAAAATCCCTTAAATATCTCAAGTCAAGTTTCTTTCACTAAAATACCTACGACGATATATCCCTAGCCATTGATCACTATAAAATGTAATGTAGTTGTATCTTTCGAGCTATTACATTTGTCGGTAGGCTTTAGACTATAGAACTGAATGTCTTTACTGACGGGAGTATTCCCACATCTGATCAGCACCCGTTTCAGCAAATAAGAAAATGTTTATCCTGAAACCTTCATATTGTCATATTGACCGTGTTGTGTTCTGTAAAAAGGGCGCGTTTTTTCGTTCATAATTTAGAATATGTAGTTTCACAGGCCAATAAATGATTTATTTGTTAAATGCATGTTACTGATTATAACTAGTCACTTTAGTGATAAAATTACATGCGGACACACAGAGGATTTTGTTGGGTTCACTTGATCTATAAACCAGGATCAAACAAATATTATTTACGCGGTCAGAATTTTCGAGCATACACCATTACAATACACACCTTAACAATGCAAACCTTTACAATGCAAACCACTGCTGTGAAACCATTACAAAGCAAACCAACACTTAGGATGTTTTATTTTTGAGATCATCTACGTATTTATTGATTGTCAGTAAAGAAATTGCCTGGAACATGAAACAGAGATAACTTCTGATGAGCTGAAGAGTTACAAGACAAGATGGCGTGACAGGAATAAAGTATCGCATCAATAAAGTGCAAGTATTATTGAGGATGGAATATTTGGAAGCAGCGGAATTGTTGACGTCTCTGTGTGATATGAGTTGAGAAACAACAAGCCAGGCTTCCGGAAAGCGTTCAATCGGGAAGTCAAACATTATCAGCCTCGACTCATGAACAGCGTGCATATTCATGCCTTCACTGGAGCGGACACTTCCGGGACAGAATTGCTTTCGACAGCCGCTTCCGAACGTGCGTTATCAGAGATTGATAACAATGAGCTTTCAATTGACAACTAATAATCAAACCCCTCGTACAAACATAGTAGCTATGATACATGGTTACTCTTTACTTGTATTATTCATTAAGACACATCATCAAGTGCCATGCCTGCTGGCGTAGGTGATCATGTCTCTTTGCAACTTTCGATCTGGACAATTATTTATCTTTTCTGATATTGACCTTCTGCCAATCCTCTTTAAGCCTCTTATTCGTCGTGCTGAGCCGCATTATTTGAGCGGAAGGAACCAGTGGAGTTCACTGAGGTGGCTATTATTAACAAGCTATTATTATGGAGGGACACTTCCGAGGCGATAGATGAGCGAATCAGTTCATGGGTAGAGCTATGTTTATAACACTCGGGGAAAAAAAATCAACAATAGAAGGAAAAAAACAAAGAACAACAGTCAGCCAGAAGCAGGATCAAACCCGTACTCTTCGACACAACGCCTTGTCACGAGAAAGAAACACTTCAGCACACGACTACCTCGCTTACCTAAAAAAGTAGATATCATTGGTGATGATAAAGTATTCAGTCCTACTCTATCCGGGAGATACTTGTCTTATTATAAAAATACAGATACACAATTTATTCACGAGTTGTGTTCTTAACTCTATGCTATAGTCACGAGTACACATGCGTGGAAGACATCGTTAATGATAGCTACATTTTTCGGTAACGTAGTCGGCCGTGTGCGTCTAGTGTTTGTTTCTCGTGACAAGGCGCTGTGTCGAGGAGTACGGGTTCAAGCCTGCATCTGACTGTCTATTTTTCTGTGTTTTTGTTGTCTGTTGTTGATTATTTCTGAATTTCTTCCGACTGTTGTAAACATACCTCAACCCATTAAATGATTCGCGTATTTTATATAAAATTAGTGCCCACGCCAGCTAACAACGCCAGGGCTGAAGTCGAATACTAACTCATAGCTGGTCGACTGGGTCTGTTAACAAGAACTCATCAAGATACAATTCATCTTCCTCGTGGTGGAAGTGGAAACACGTAACCATTTGTGGACCTAGAGAGTGGTGATCAAATAGGGTCGGCAGTAACCCCAAATTCCGTGTTGCGGCTTGATGACGTAGATAGCACAGCTCACTGTAAGCCAGAACACAATGGTCACATCCAATTTCAGTTTTCAGAGCGGCGATTATAGAAGTAGACGTCGATCTAACGAAAAGACAAAAAAATGAATGGAAACAAAATCTTCTCAGACGAGCAGCGTTTTGGGCAATATTTATTCATGAAAGTATTACACGACCTATAAACATGCAATCGCTACACTGGAATAAATATTATTCGTACCCTTAATGTCATTGGGCAGCACAATCTAGTGTATAATAAATGAATATTCTGTTACGGCCAATCAAAATACAGGTTACTTGTACATGTCGTCATAACTGTAGCTCTAATACTGTGCTCCTTATGGCTGATATTCAAACTCATACACAACATTATAGAAATGCTTCCGTCCGGGGCTCTCTTTTCTTTCTAAAGCAAAGTCTACCAGAACTCTATCACTTCATCTCGTAAAGCGAGAAAACCGTGATATTCCAAACCTCGGAGGCACTGCTGCAGTCACATGTGTGTATCCAATGGTAACTACTATTAAATGTCGTGTGAACTGTTTACAATTCAACTTTTTAAATATTTGCAAAATGTGTAATTGATCTGTCATCAGGATTGTCAAAAGTCTTATATTGAATATGTTCTGGCTGGAAGTGAAGTATTGCTTCTATTCTCAGGTGCGGTCTCTGCCGACAATGATTATCATCATCAGTGAGTGTCGTCTCCGCATTGAAGTTTGGCTACTGGGATCCACGGTGAGGGGAGAAAAGAATAAGAGCCACTTTTACCTGCCATGCCTGTGGTAGGCAACTGAGGAAGTTTAAGTAGAGGCGACTGAGGAGGTTTGAAATTGTCACCTATGCAGTAGAGTATGATGTGCTCGGAGCGACCTTGTTAGCGTACTATACCGATGCATTTTGGGAAATGCTGTGACAAGTAGTGGGGCGGATATGGGGAATTCCTGATTACAATGAAACTGGTTTCATAGATAGATTAGAGCAGAACAGTGCAGGATGTCATAGGCTGACTTATCCATATTTTGATGTTACTCGTCTATGTTAGTCTTGGTCTGCCTCTTCCTCTTTTACCTTGTAAAATTCTCCATTGCAGGATTACTTTTCTGCCGACATTAACTGAACATAAAGCATAGAGAATGTTTGCGTCACTCACTGTGTGACGTTAGCGGTAACGCAACTCCATTCGGAACACTTCTGCTTGTCAAAAGCTTCATCACAAAAAAACCTGTTGCAGGCGAACAATCGCATCTATAATAAGTCGGACTGTCACGTAGGCACATCATCTCCCAACGTAAATCCAAACTCTCTTATTTTGACTTAACTCGTAATTCACTTTATTAGATTTTCGGTTTCCCACTTTCAATTACACATTTGTACCATCTTCATTCACCTTTGACCCCATTCTCTGTCTAAGTCTAGACTTCCACGTGTGAATGCTTATCCATATTTCATTGACGCTATGGCCTCTGGGAAAACTGTTATTGTGTGTATAACCTCATAACGCCTATCTATGTACGTTACATTACATGCCTGCAACTGACTCCACACGCACAACCACCGTTCCTACTTATCTTTGCAAACATAGGTTGTATACGTAAGTATGTCCCCTTGCAGCAACATTATACTTTATTATTCCAATGATATCATCTGGAGAAGTTCGGAATTTGTTACATGCTATATAGTTCTGTAACAGAATGCACACAACTCACTACAAAACATTACAATATATATTCCGTGAAATAACGAGAATGATGATGGGTGAAACAATGATGTATACACTGAGAGATTGAGGAGTCTAAAGGCGGAACAATGATCATTACACTGAGAGATTGAGGAGTCTAAAGGCGGAACAAGGATCTGTACATTAAGAGATTGAGGAGTCTAAAGGTGGAACAATGATCATTACACTGAGAGATTGAGGAGTCTAAAGGTGGAACAATGATCATTACACTGAGAGATTGAGGAGTCTAAAGGTGGAACAATGATCATTACACTGAGAGATTGAGGAGTCTAAATATAGAACAATGATCATTACATTGAGAGATTGAGGAGTCTAAAGGTGCAACAATGATCATTACATTGAAAGATTGAAGAGCCTAAAGGTGGAACAATGATCATTACATTGAAAGATTGAGGAGTCGAACCGTGGAACAAGGAAGTATTCACTGAGAGATTGAGGAGCCTAAAAATGGAACAAGGATCTATACATTGAGAGACTGAGGAACCAAACGGTGGAACACGGATGAAAAGTAAAGTAAAGGTAAAGTACCAGACAGTAATCGGCCTCTTAGAACGCGAGGTTTCACCGATATGTGAAACAAATGGTCTAACAAATAATTTGTTGACGAAAGATGTGCCTGTACTTCTATTAATTAACCTGTCTCAAGATTATTATTGTGTGTAAGATATTCACTGATTGTAAAACTGCACCGTATCTCCTCCTTTATGCACAGTCGTGACCTCCTCTTCCCGACAGCTGAAATCGGTCAACAGCATATGCTCTAATTCATGTCTAATTTCAAATTCAATTTTTTTTAAACACCTAGAATAGACGTAAGTTAATTTTATTTTCAAAACAAAAAAAGCGATTACACAACACAAGTAAGACACGCTTTAAAGACATAAGAACTCTTCCTTGTTAATCGTTTGTGCAGCGGTGTATGTAGCAAAACCACACCACCTCGCTACACTTATTATAGAGTTTTATTCACAGCAATTGTTTGGACAAGAGAACGTTTCCGAGACACAAACCTATGCCTCAATTAAAGCTTCTCAACTGGGAAATAACGTCATACATACCTTAGAGCTAAATTAAACGTTTCCATTGAAGTGTCGGAGTCAGATTAATGATTTGAAAATCTAATCGTGCGTTTATTAACAATGTCAAAGCAGATAGAAACATGTAGCATCAAACACAAAGAGCGCATTTTATAACATATCACATACAGGTCATTTACTCCCATATGGGCTTCCGGTGAATATTTGTGACGTACTCTTCCTCTAAAACAATTGACAAGAAAGCCAACAGGACCTAGTCAAATTCAATATACAGCTTACATAGACCAACAGAGCATAATCAAATTCTATATACAGTTACATAGACCAACAGTATCTATTCAATTATATATATATAGGTTCCAAAGACCAACATAGCATAATCAAATTCTATATAAAACTTCCATAGACCAAAAGAATAAAATCATTCTATAGCTTCCATAGACCATCAGAATATAATCAAATTCTATATATCACAGTTGCTTGCCACTGATATCTTAGTTGCTTTTCTAATTTGAATCTTTCCAATAAGATAAAATAAAATTTGACCCTTCTATTGTACATTGAAAGTGATTAGAAGAAGTTGTATTCTAAATTAAAATTTAAAAAAGTTGTGGTAAAAAATGAATCGGAACCGTCACCTTTTAAACATTTGATCTTTTCATTATGAACGTTAACTACTAAAGTATTATTGACATTAATCACAGTCTTGAAACAACAAATTGTACATTGTATGTCAGGTATCAGTAAAGAATGATATGGTATGTAAAGTTAATAACTGATTGTAAAACTGCACCGTATCTCTGTTTACAATCAGTGATTATCTTTACATACCATTTTTTTCTATTTTTTAAATTTTTCCTCACATTCAGCTTTACTGCAGCTTCGCATTTTTATGCCTTAACCCTTATGTCAGGTATCACACTATGAAATCACTTCAATAGGATTTCAACTGTAAGGATAAGTACCAGACTTCAGAGCCTATTCACCCCTCTTCTATCTTTCAACTCCCTGTGGAGCATAGGTCTTCAACAAGCACTTTCAGCACCCTGTGGAGCATATGTCTTGAACAAACACGTTCAGCTCCTTGTGGAGCATAGGTCTTCAACAAACACTTTCAGCTCCCTGTGGAGTATATGTCTTGAACAAACACTATCAGCTCCATGTAAAGCACAGGTCTTCAACGAGCACTTTCAGCACCCTGTGGAGCATATGTCTTGAACAAACACGTTCAGCTCCTTGTGGAGCATAGGTCTTCAACAAACACTTTCAGCTCCCTGTGGAGTATATGTCTTGAACAAACACTATCAGCTCCATGTGGAGCATAGGTCTTCAACAAACACTTTCAGCTCCCTGTGGAGTATATGTCTTGAACAAACACTATCAGCTCCATGTGGAGCATAGGTCTTCAACAAACACTTTCAGCTCCCGGTGGAGCATAGTTCTTCAACAAACACTTTCAACATTCTGATGGGCATATGTCTTCAACAAACACTTTCAGCTCCCTGTGGAACATAGGTCTTCAATAAACACTATCAGCTCCCTGTGGAGCATAGGTTATCAGCAAACACTTTCAACACTCTATGGCACATAGGTCTTCAACAAACACTTTCAGCTCCCTGTGGAACATAGGTCTTCAATAAACACTATCAGCTCCCTGTGGAGCATAGATTATCAACAAACACTTTCAACACTCTATGGCACATAGGTCTTCAACAAACACTTTCAACACTCTGTGGGGCATAGATCTTTAACAAACACTTTCTGTTTCTTGCCATTTTAAAAGGTCATTCCATGTCTTCCCCATCATCTTCATATCTGCTTCTATCTGTCTTCTTAAAGAATATTTAGGTCTTCCAGATTAGGGCATGTTGTGTAAACTCTAAATTGGCTTCCGCAGTTTGTGTCCCATCCAGCACCATCGTCTTCGCTGTATCTCTTTATTCACTGGTATTTGACAGGTACTTTTCCATAATTCTATGTTAGTGAATTTGTCTTGCCATTTCGATCCTTTTATTCTGCGCAAGCATCCATTAATGAAGGTCTGTATCTTAATAATTGTAATTTTTGTTGTTCTCTATGCTTCACTGCCATATAATAGGGCTGACTTAGCATCAAGTCAAGTCAAGTACCCCCGTCCCGCCAAGTGGCGTATAGGGAATATGGTGTTAGTGACCATACATTTTACAGACCATCGGCACATGATTTCTGGGGTAATGTGGTCGGTATTACGCCCGTACCGCTTTACTTTCCCAGAAATAAATCCGGTACCCATTAAAGGCTGGGTGAACCTGGAAGCCGTCGGTTGGGATCGAACCCTACCCCTTGTCCTTTGTAGTCCAGTTCACTAACCATTGAGCTATCGCGGCTCCCGCTGACTTAGCATATTCACCCTTAAATGCTGCTATATCTTCAAGATTCGAATTAAAATTTAAATTTTAGATGAAAACAAAGAGCTGTGATGTAGTTTCCATAGACAAGAGGGGGGAAAACATTCTGAAGAGCTACAGAAGAACGGTCATTGGCGATAATAACAAACTGCGCGGTAAGCCAGAATATAACCATGTCTATACTGTGTTTATAACAACATAAGTCACGAGAAAAGCAGAATACTTCGATCACTTTGAATTTACAACAGGAGTGAGACAAGGTTACGTCTTATCAATCTAATTGTCTTGTTTTTGAGAGAATGTTAATGTTGGAAAATTATCAAGCATTGATTTCATTTATCTTGTGCCGTCTCCGCATCGAAGGTTGGCTACCATGAAGCGCCTAACCGCTCTTTCTCTTTCTTTCATAGTACAAGCTGTCATAAGCTGACTTGTCCATGTTTTAATGTTGCTCGACCATGCTAGCATTGGTCTGCTCTGCCTCTTTTAGCTTGTATTTTTCCTTCCAAGATTACTTTTAGTAGGCTGTTGTCTTTTAACATGTCTCAACAATCTCATTGATTCACGAGAAGAAATAAAATATCCGCATGAACAATTAAATAGAATTAGCAACTTATGCTCCCCAAACAATCTAAAAATCAACATCAACAAATGATAAGTTCTCACCACAGAAACAAAAAAGTACAGAAGGTCAACATAGCACATAGGCGACAGGCAAATAAACAAGCGGAAGTATTTAAAATACTTAAGAAGTCTAGTGACCTATGAGAACTCACAAATAGTTGAAATAGACACAAGATGCAACAAAGAACGGTATATCATCGGAAAATTGTCTCCACTACTGTCTAAAAAGGAACTTACACTAAAGGAAAACTGGTATTCTACAATATAATCTTCATCCAAATCATGTGCTATCAATGCCAGACATGGATGTTAGGCTCAGAAACAATAAGAAAAGAAACCACCAGAGAAATGAAATGTGTTGGACATATCACAGCCTGAAAGTTAAGATCAGAAATGAAAGATAAAACAATCTAGGAACAATGTCCGATAATGGATAAATAAAGAAGCCACGCATACAAGTTATTATGGCCATGTGATAAAGACAAAGATTTCACTCAGTTATAGTTCTCCTGTAGTAGTCTATTTCAATTTGCAAGACAATTCTGGCACTGGGGACATCAACGTTATGAAACGTTAGAAATGCGGGAAAACATAACAGCAGGAAAGGTAAGACTAATAAAATATTAGAAATACTAGAACACATAACAGTAGGAAATGTGAGACTAATAATATACGAGAAATACTAGAAAACATAAAAGCAGGAGAGGTAAACTGAAGATGTTTTCCCATACTCCGAAGACGAATGGGAATGAAAAAAAAGGACAGAAAGCTGACAAACAGCAACAAGTACAATGAAATCTTGACAAACAGCAAAAAGTACAATGAAAATCTTGACAAACAGCAACAGGTACAATCAAATCTTGACAAACAGCAACAAGTACAATCAAATCTTGACAAACAGCAACAAGCACAACCAAATATTGACAAACAGCAACAAGTACAACCAAATCTTGACAAACAGCAACAAGTATTATAAAATCTTGACAAACAGCAACAAGTACAACCAAATCTTGACAAACAGCAAAAAGTACAATGAAAATCTTGACAAACAGCAACAGGTACAATCAAATCTTGACAAACAGCAACAAGTACAATCAAATCTTGACAAACAGCAATAAGCACAACCAATTATTGACAAACAGCAACAAGTACAACCAAATCTTGACAAACAGCAACAAGTATTATAAAATCTTGACAAACAGCAACAAGTACAACCAAATCTTGACAAACAGCAACAAGTATTATCAAATCTTGACAAACAGCAACAAGTAAAACCAAATCTTTACAAACAGCAACAAGTACAACCAAATCTTTACAAACAGCAACAAGTAAAACCAAATCTTTACAAACAGCAACAAGTAAAACCAAATCTTTACAAACAGCAACAAGTAAAACCAAATCTTTACAAACAGCAACAAGTACAATCAAATCTTGACAAACAGCAATAAGCACAACCAAATATTGACAAACAGCAACAAGTACAACCAAATCTTGACAAACAGCAACAAGTATTATAAAATCTTGACAAACAGCAACAAGTACAACCAAATCTTGACAAACAGCAACAAGTATTATCAAATCTTGACAAACAGCAACAAGTAAAACCAAATCTTTACAAACAGCAATAAGTACAATCAAATCTTGACAAATAGCAACAAGCACAACCAAATACTGAAGTCACAAAAGTAGAAGACAATGCTCACGATTCTCTAGGTTCCTTGCTCTAGTGTAGTCAACTAGCAGCCATATAAGCATTCTTGCATTAATTACCGCTTGCCTGATCGATCAGACCTGGATCAATCTTCTCAAGACAACAACATATCTCAGAACCTGGATGTTTCATGTCTTCATATCTGTTATTTCATTTCCTGTCACGCGATCTCTTCATAATATTCTAGAACATTTTTAGTCCCCTTGGACCTTGTTATAATTCTCTCCCTTAAAACACAAATATTTTCTCTCTCTTGAGCTCTCTAACAAGATTCTTTATTTATTTCTTTTTTTAGTCTTTTGTTGACCAATACACCTAATTTTTTTTTTGCAGCGCTGCCAAAATATTGTAAATTAGGTTGAAGAGAGTGAATGCCCCTTGCCAAATCCCAATTGGAAGCAGTTACACGAGAGGTTTGTGCTCCGAGGAGCAAGCGAGGTCAGCGAGGAGAATAAAGATTAATGCGAGGGGTAGGTGGGTGACTGATTTGAGAGAGAGGGGGATTAGAAATGGCGGACAGACGAGTAGACATACATCCATATGCAGATAAACAGACATAAAGATAGATAGATATATAGATAGATAGACAGACAGACACACAGATAGATAGATAGATAGACAGACAGACAGACAGACAGACAGACAGACAGACAGACAGACAGACAGACAGACAGACAGACAGACAGACAGACAGACAGATAGATAGATAGATAGATAGATAGATAGATAGATAGATAGATAGATAGATAGATAGATAGATAGATAGATAGATAGATAGATAGAAAAGGACAAATAAAAGATATTAAATAGATTAGCAAATAGTCAGAAAGACAACCAGCGAGTGTGAGAGGTAAAAAGACAGACAGATGTGGTGATTTAGTGAAGGTAATCACATAGCATTTGTAGTGTAGAAGTACAGTGTTAGTGACAATAGGGCATAGTTTCATGAGATTGGGTGCCCAGTGCCCTTCCTCGCTGCCTTTTAGTCTAAAAGAATATATCTGGTGTCAATTGAAAGTGAATGGGTGGACCATGGGAGCCTTTAAAACAATGATCCAAGCTGGCATGTGAGCCTCCAACATGCAGGCCGGTAGTCGAGTGAACTTGCAAAACTTAACACAACAGGGGTCTCATGATGATTTGTTGGACTGGAAAATGCAAATTAAAAAACAACAGATAGAGAGATATGCACACGGAGAGAGGTAGCGACAGACAATGCAATAGATAAACAAGAAAGAAAGGGACAGGCAGAGGTAGACACAGACAAAGTGATATAGATAGAAAGAAAGATAACAAATAGATAGTTCTGGGACGCCAGCTTACACTTATATACAAGAAATGAAGGAATGCGAGCTAAGCATAATTGGGATTTTAAGATGGACAGTAATTGCATATAATTTCTTCCACAGACAAAAATAGCAGAAATATGAAACAGCGGCCGGCTAGATTCTGTAAGCGGCAACAGCTGACATGGTTTCTCTGCGCCAACAGCTGACACCGTTCCCTTCTCTCAGAACATCACGGAATGTTGCTGGACAGACAAGAGCACGCAGCAGGAGAAAGCCCACGGGTATTTGGCTGCAGGCAGACATAAATCTCGACGTCTGACGCTGAAGCAGACAAATTGCTCTTGGTCTTCTCCACTCTAGAAAAGCAATCTCCTTTGTCTTCTTCTATTAAACAATTAAACGATCTTAGCAAAGGTTCTCAGACTGGCATTATTCGGAGACTCATTGAAGAAAACTTTTTATATTTTAGTTATTTGGAAATAAAATTGTTATTTTCATGGAGGAGGAAAAGATCAGATAGATAAGTACTTGTTAAATGTAAGCAGCTAAAGATGTATAGTTAGACCGTTAAAAATCGCATGTGAGACCTAGCGATATAGCACGTGGGGAAACATCGCCGGGCTAACCCCAACGTGTGTTTTTAAGTTAAACCCTTAACTTCGGACTGACTCAGCAGGTCTGTAAGTGATACGCGTTTTATGATCAGAGAAATCACAGAAAATGGAAATAATGTTTTTTGACAAAATGATTAAATAGAAAGATCAAATTACAAAACAACAATAAACGTTACGAGAACACCAGACTCAAGGGCTGTTCACGAAAAAAGATAGATTCATGAAATATTAGAAAGGCTAGAAAATATAACAACTGGAGAGGCAAACAAACAAACAGCAAACGTTATCTACCTTTGATGCTGTAAGGCAAATGAGGAAGGAAAGAGGAAGAAAGGAGTTCATAAGTATATTTCAAAATAACTGAGACCATTAATTTTTGATTGACATAAAGATGTTGAAATCAGCAACAACAAATAACGTATATGTTATTGTAGCTGTCTAAAAGTGTAAAGCAAGGGCACAAAGGAGATTCCCACGTTCCAGTTATCGCTTATAGCAATTAACATCATTGACAATACACATTATATAGCGCCTCTTAGGACAAACGATGAGATGGGAGTGAGCAAAGCGAAGATGACATTAGAGGTGAAGATAAATCACGTGATTGGCGGAACGGCTGCTATTGCGGATTCTACCAGAGATGAATGTAGGACTGTATGGAGGATTGAATGTAGGACTGCATGGAGGACTGAATGGAGAACTAAATAGAAAACTGAATGGAGGACTGAATGGAGAACTGTATGGAGGACTGAATGTAGGACTGCATGGTGGACTGAATGTAGGACTGTATGGAGGACTGAATGGAGGACTGGATGGAGGACTGAATGGAGGACTGAATGGAGGACTGAATGGAGGACTGAATGGAGGATTGAATGGTGGACTTAATGGAGGACTGAATGAAGAACTCAATAGAAAACTGAATGGAGGATTGAATGGAGGATTAAATGGAGGACTGAATTGAGAACTGAATGGAGGATTAAATGGAGGACTGAATGGAGGATTAAATGGAGGACTGAGTGGAGGAATGAATGGATAATTGAATGGAGGATTAAAAGGAGGATTGAATGGAGGACTTAATTGAGGACTGAATGAAGGATTCAATGGAGGATTAAATGACGGACTGAATGGAGGACTTAATTGAGGACTGAATGAAGGATTGAATGAAGGATTGAATGGAGGATTAAATGACGGGGTGAATGGAGGACTTAATTGAGGGCTGAATGGAGGATTGAATGAAGGTTTGAATGGAGGATTAAATGACTGGCTGAATGGAGGATTGAATGGAGGACTTAATTGAGGATTGAATGGAGGATTGAATGGAGTATTGAATGGAGGATTGAATGGAGGATTGAATGGAGGACTTAATTGAGGACTGAATGGAGGATTGAATGGAGGATTGAATGAAGGACTGAATGAAGGATTGAATGGAGGATTGAATGAAGGACTGAATGGAGGACTGAATGGAGGATTGAAAATAAGATTGAATGCAGAACTGGATGGATGACTAAAAGTAGGACATGACTGAAGGATAAAATTAATGGAGGACTAAATGGAGGACGTAATAGTGTATTGAATGGAGGACTGAAGGGAGAACTGGATGTATGACTGAATGGAGGACTTAATGTTGGACTTTATGGAGAACTGAATGGAGCCCTAAATGAAGAACTGAATGGTGGACTGAATGGAGATCTTAATGAAGGACTGAATGGAGATCTTAAAGAAGGACTGAATGGAGATCTTAATGAAGGACTGAATGGACATCTTAATGAAGGACTGAATGGAGATCTTAACGAAGGACTGAATGGAGATCTTAATGAAGGACTGAATGGAGATCTTATGAAGGACTGAATGAAGGACTGAATGGAGATCTTAATGAAGGACTGAATGGACATCTTAACGAAGGACTGAATGGAGATCTTAATGAAGGACTGAA
Organism: Megaustenia siamemsis; assembly: GCA_032433765.1. Classification (NCBI taxonomy): domain Eukaryota; kingdom Metazoa; phylum Mollusca; class Gastropoda; order Stylommatophora; family Ariophantidae; genus Megaustenia; species Megaustenia siamemsis. Next base: position 8,771,093 of record JAVIAB010000073.1, read on the forward strand.
TGGACATCTTAATGAAGGACTGAATGGAGATCTTAACGAAGGACTGAATGGAGATCTTAATGAAGGACTGAATGGAGATCTTATGAAGGACTGAATGAAGGACTGAATGGAGATCTTAATGAAGGACTGAATGGAGATCATAATAAAAGACTGAATGCAGGATTGAATGCAGATCTTAAAGGAGAACTGAACACTTTATCACGTGGCTAAACCATTTTAACTGTTGTTTCTTTACGTACTCTATGCTAGGAATTATTCCTAGATTTTTTCAGTTCTTCCTTTCTGATCTTTTCTCTCAGGCTGTTTCCTGTCATTCTTCTAGCACATTTTCTCTCTGTAGAGGTACTTTTTCTTATTGTTCTTGTATCCAGGGTCCAGGACTGGCATTGGTATCACAACGTTGAAATTAAGGTTGTATTGTAGAGTGGCTCCTTTGCCTCTATAGTTATTTTTTTTTTTTGGACAATGGTGGTGATAGCTGTTCAATGATTTGACAAGCTTTGTTGCATCTTGAGTCTATTTTTGCTGTCTGTGAATTGTCATTTGTCACTAAACTTCCTAAGTATTTGAATTCTTCAGCTTGCGTTAGTTGTCTACAGTTCATCGTTTTGTTGATTTTCTGTTTCACTTTTGCTATATTCATGACTTCTGTTTTATTAATGTTGCATTACATGTCGCATCAGATGCCTGTGCTGTTTACGTCTATTACTTTTCATATAGTATTTTACTTTTTTTTCAACTTTTGAATCTTTGAGACCGTATAGATGTTATGTCCGGACAGACATAGCTCACGCACCGTAAACTCCCTCACTCTGCGGCGCTATTTTAAATTTCCTCATATCATCCCCACAGAGAACATCTCCGGTAGTCTTATTACGCACCGACTTATTTACTTTCATTATCTGAGCACATCCCAAGGTAGTCATTTTGTTCCCACCAGTTCTGCTATTATGAGGTATTTTAAGTTTGCTTCTTTATTGATTTTTAGACATAAATTTTACTATTTGTCGCTTGTCGTATGCGAAGTGGGTGTTTGACGACAAGGTCTTATTACACCTTTGGCCCGGTTGTACATGATAATACTGTAGCCTTATTTTATTTGCTTTTTTTTTTTTTTCTTTTAATTCCTACATTACATTGTGGCATCTGTGCCGTTACAGACACTAAAGTTGCCTTCAAAATATGTTTGTAACCAAACGCGTTGTTCTTATGACGTTAGGCCAGATTGGTTTCACTCAACGTCTGCTATTGTATTCTCACTTCACAGTTACGTAGTGAAAGTAATCTTTTACAGAAGAATACAAAGTAAACAAGTTAGAGTGAGACAAGAATTAAACGGAGCTGGCTACATCAAGAGGTGGATAGGAGGATCTATAAAAGTATATACGACGATGGCAAGATACAGGTTAGGTCAGGATCTATGTAGTCAGTCTTCGCTGAGAAAACGGCAGACGATGATGATGATGATGGTAACTATCGTCGCTGCATATTTGTCCTATCTCTGGCTTTCATCTGTATCAATTGAATTTGAGAATAAATGCCGCAATAAAATACAAGTTATATAGATAACATGTTATCGTTAGTTTTTGAGTATCTCTAATTTGTATCGTATTACAACTGAAAAATATCGCAAAATTAAGAAAGCGATTGAAGTATACGAAGACCATTTGACTATTGTGAAGGCACGAGAAAACGATGTGGTTTGGCCACGTATGTCGATATTCTGGCCAGGAAAAGACTATAAGGAAGCTTAAAAAGGAAGAAGAATGAGAGATAGTGAGGAGGTGGGAAGATAACATTAAAGAATTTGGATAGGCCTCAACCTTGTAGAATTTCAAAGATAGAGATCGATGCAGAAGATTGATGAAGTCTGTCCGTAGTGCTGCAACGATCGTCAGCGTTATGGGATCAGGGAAGAAGAAAGGAATGAGGGAGAGAAGGAGTGAGGAAGGGCAGGAATGAGGGAGGGATAGAAGGAGGGAGGAAGGAAAATATAAAGGAAGAAAGGAATGTGAGAGGTAGGGAGTGAAGGAGGGAAGGAATAATAAGGAAGGAAGCTATGTGCATTTACGACGGTATGTCGCGGACATTTGTTTATAATTTTCACCCCAGATCGAAACATAAAAGAATAGGAAACTTTTCGATAGTTGCAACAACAAAACTCAGGCCTATGTATTTGAAAATCAACAACGGAATATTCACATCCAAATACCCACTCTGTATCTACTGCCTACTTCGCTACTTCGGCAGTGGCTTATCCCCTAAGCTCTATGAACATCATCCCCCTGAAGCAATGCATGTTACCCAGAGCAACAGTTTGAGAAGCGCTTCCGCACCAAGGTCGAAGTAACGAGGTTCATCCTTGTCTGCTGTAAAGGCCACGCCAGATGTGGCTGATTTGGGTGTCTTGTCTTTTGAGCCTGCGTGAAAGCATTGAAGATGTGGATTATCATTTATGAGCCAAATTATTATTGTGGAAATAGGCACTTGATGTCTAAATGTTCATTTTCCGGTAATTAAGGCAAAAAGTTATTGCTTTCCTTGTCAGTCAACGCGTTTCGTTGACTTATCTGTTCCCAGCAACAGGTAGTAATGATGTCAGGTGTTGTGGTGACCTGTTAACGCGTACGAGAAAGGGCATTAGCATCTGCAGCGTGATTGGGAACTCACAATGCTAAATGATAACCTGCGAGAGTTAGATGGTGGAGAGTACGATTTGTTAGATATAGAGGAACCTACAGAGTGATTGCTGGATGAGAGGAGTGTGATGAATGATGGTAATGAATGTAGAGAGTGACTGGTGAATGAGAGGAGTGTGATGAATGATGGTAATGGATATAGAGATTGTTTCGTGGATGAGATGAGTGTAATGAATGATGATAATGGATATAGAGATTGTTTCTTGGATGAGAGGAGTGTAATGAATGATGATTATGGATATAGAGATTGTTTGGTGGATGAAAGGGGTGTGATGAATGATGGTAATGGATATAGAGATTGTTTGTTTAATGAAAGGAGTGTGATGAATGATGGTAATGGATATAGAGATTGTTTTTGGATGAAAGGAGTGTGATGAATGATGGTAATGAATGTAGAGTGTGACTGGTGAATGAGAGGAGTGTGATG
>JAVIAB010000073.1:8779218-8844218 GCA_032433765.1 Megaustenia siamemsis
AAGTAACTAACTCTAATGTCTAGCAACGAGCCAAACTCCTATCGATCATGGCAACACTTAGGATTCGTAGACTAAGGTGGCTGGGCAATGTAAGAAGAATGGCAAACAATCGTATTTCCAAACAAATATTGTATGGCGAACTTAAGGACAGAAAGAGACCAAAGGGCAGACCAGTGCTGAGATATAAGGATGTTTGCAGGGCTTCCTTGAGGGAATTTTCTATAAGTGAAAGGAACTGGGAAAATGTGGCTGCGGTTAGTAGCACATGGAGAGCAAACATAATAAATAGCACAGAATCTTTCGAGACAGTGTTGATGTCAAATTCAAAAGACAAAAGGCGCAATAGAAAGGAGGCAAGGCCGGGTACCATGGGTACACCTTGCTCGTTCTGTGGATTGATCTGTCTGTCCATGATTGGCAAATTCCTCCACGAGAAAAGATGTTCAGTAAAGCAGCACCTAGTATGAGACACTAATGCTTTACAAACTACTGACTTATGATTCTTCTTCTTCTTCTTCTACCTTTTTAGTTCCCAGTGGAGCATAGGTCTTCAACAAACACTTTCCAAGACATTCTGTTATTTGCCATTCTTTTAAGATCATTCCATGTCTTCCCCACCATCTTCATCTCTGCTTCCATCTGTCTTCTCCAAGAATTCCTTGGTCTTCCTCTTTGTCTTTTCCCCTGGGGATTCCAAAAAAGGGACTGTTGTGTAATATTCTCAGTTGGCTTCCGTAGTGTGTGTCCTATCCAGCGCCATCGTCTTCGCTGTATCTCTTTATCCACTGGTATTTGATTGGTACATCTCCATAATTCTATGTTAGTGATTTTGTCTAGCCATTTCCATCCTTTTATTCTGCGTAACCACCCATTAATCAAAGTCTGTATCTTCGTGATTGTCAATTTTGTTGTTCTCCATGTTTCACAGCCATATAATAGGACTGACTTAACATTTGAGTTGAAAATTTTTATTTTGTATTTAACCTAATTTTTGTTTGAATTTCGATATGTTTCCCAGTGCAATGAAAGCTCCTCTTGCTTTTGATATCCTTATTTTGGTATGATTTTCTGTTCTTCCCTCTTTATCTATATTGCTGCCCAGATATATGTAAGATTGTACGTCTAGTAGAGGTATTTCTCCTACTTTTATTTGGTTATTGCCAACTGTATTAATTCTCATAATGTTGGTCTTATCTCTATTAATCTTCAGTCCTAGCTGTTGTGATCTCTCATCAAGTATGCTCATTTTATCCTGCATCTGTTGATGGCTGTGTGATAGGAGAGCTATGTCATCAGCAAAGTCTAAAACATCAAGTAGTTTGGTCATTAGATCCCATTTCTGTTGTTTTTAGTTATTTTCATAATCCAATCTATGGCCAGTAGAAAGAGAAATGGAAACAGAAGGCATCCCTGCCTTACTCTTGTTCTTATTTCAAATGCTTCTGTAAGCTGCCCTTCATGCACCACACTACATTTCGTTCCTTCATACATTGTTTTTATCAGTTTAATAAACTTTATGGGGATTCCGTAATGACTCTGCATCTTCCAAAGCATTCTTCTGTCTAAACTATCAAATGCCTTTTCATAATCTATGAATCCAATATAAAGTGGGGATTTTAGTTATAAACTTTGTTCAACAATTATACGTAGAGTAGTTATTTGATCAGCACATGATCTGTTCTTCCTTTAACCTGCTTGTCCATCTCTCAAATGTTTTTCTATGGCCTCTTTTAGTCTCTCCAGAATGATTCTGCTTAATATTTTTTCCTGGCACTGATAGTAGCATAATTCCCCTATAATTTGTGCACTCCTGTAAACTTCATTTCTTTGGTAATTTGATCGTATAAGCTTTTTTTCCAGTCTTTTTGTATTTCTTCCCTCTTCCAAATTTTATCTAATAGATTATGTAACATCTTGGTAGAGGTGTTAATATCTGCTTTGATGGCTTCCGAAGGAATTTCATCTGGTCCTGTGGCTTTACCATTTTTTAATAGTTTGGTGGCTTTCATTATTTCTTCTTTACTTGGTTTTCCACAGTTAACGTGTAACTCTTCTTCTGCTGGTAGTATATCTGGAGGATTATTTGAGCCGGGTCTATTCAAAAGTTCTTCAAAGTGCTTTTTCCATCTCTCCATTTATTCCCTTATATTACTAAGCATATTTCGTTTCTTATCTTTAATAAAGGCATTGATCTGTTTGTATTTTCCACTTAATTTCTTTGTGCTGTTGTACAGTTCTTTCATATTCCCTTTATTTGCTGCTTCTTCTGTCCCTTTAGCTAGTTCATCTATATATTTCCTCTTATACATTTTAATGCATCTTCTCCCTTCTTTGTTCACCGCTGTGTAAGCTTCCCGTGTCTTGGCTTTATTACTTCTCGTTTTGCTTTTATTTATGTCTGCTTTCTTGTTCTTTCTTTCTTTAATTTTGTCTAGGGTCTCTGGTGTCATCCATGCCTTATTCTGGCGTTCTCTTTTCCCGTGTTTATTCGCATGTCTCTTTCCATATATCTTATACCTGTTTCCAATGATCTTCTATATTTATTGTATTTTCTAGTTGTTGGAGGACTTGGTATTTATTTGATATTGTGACTTTATTGTGACTTTGTGATGAGTTTATCTTTAATTCCTCGTTCTTACTGACTTATGATTGCTTGCTACCAATCGTCTGTCAAGACGCCAAAGGCCATATAATTAACAATTAATTTAATTGTTTTATTTTATTTTAAATTAAGCACATTACTTATCTACTCACTCATTCTTCTAGATATGTAGTTATTTAATTACGTTTAGCTAATTGGTTAATTAGATTAATAATTAGCTCATTAGTTAGCCAGTTAATTAGTTTTATAACTGGTTAGTTAGTTAGATATTTCATTAGATACATAGCTCGTTAGTTAGTTTGTTAACAGCTAGCTAATTAATTAGTTAGATAGCTAGTTACATAGTTATATCACTGGTTTGTTAGTTAGTTAGCTTGCCGTTACCTTGCTAGCTAGTTAGACAGTTGGTCAGTTACCAGGTTAATTAGCTAATTAGTTAGCTTGATAGTTAATTAATTACAAAAGCATTTAGACATAGTTGGATAGTTTTTTTTTAATGATCTAGTAAATTGGTTAATAGTTAGTTAATAAGTTAGCTAACTAATTGGTACATCTGCTAGTTATTTGGTTAGTTAGCTAATAAATAATATAGCTGATGGTCAATTGGTTAACAAGTAACTAGCTAATTAATTTGTTACACAGATCCATAATTAATTAGCTATTTCATTAACTAACTATATTTAGTTTTGGTTTAGTTAGTAAGTTAGTTTGTTATTCTATATTATTTTTATGCTTCGGTTACTGCTTTACAAAAAAATCACATTAGGTTTCTACTCAGGGAATATAACTAATTGGTTTCATTCTTCCTCTTCTTTCTTTCTCATGTAAATGTCGAGGAGAGATATATTTTGCTGTTGGCCTCTGCTGCTGTTATGTTTCCCAGTATTTCTAATATTCCATCAATACATTGTTTTAGTGGTCTGCCCTTAGGTCTGATGTTCTCGCAACGCTTATTGAAGACACGATATGTTGTGGTTTGGTCTTTCTGTTTTATCACGTGACTAAATCATGCGTCTGTTGTTTCTGTATGTTTTCTATTGCGAACATTATTTATAGCTTTTCCTCAATTCCCCATTTCTGTGTTCATGGTGTCTCCTGTCATGCATCTAACGCATTTTCATTAGGTAGTCGTTAATTTTCGCATTGCTAATGAGCCCAGCGTCGAAGTCTGGCATTGGTAGCACAGCCTTGGTATAAAGATTGTGATGCAGAGTGCCGGAGGTCAACACCTGGGAGTCATGACCGAGCCTGGCCTACCTCTCTTAGAGCGTCAAGAAGCTAAAGGGCCGAAACACTTACTCGACGGGCGGTCCACTTCTGATGATCAGCTTCCCGCTGCGAAGCTCTGTAGACAGAGTTTCCTATTACTCCAAAATCATTTATGCGTGGCTTGTAGTATGAAAGAGTAGATAAACCCTCCAACTATTCAACTGTTCTTCTGTTAACAAAGAAATGAGATTCAATGACATGTGATGATACATTTCATGTAACTTTTGTTTCATGTACGTACAGTCGTCTAGGTCTCTGTTTCTTCTACCCGCAGCTTCATCGTCTCTGATAACAGTGATCTTGGTTTATGTCAGATGCTGCTTCCACAATGATAACAATAAAGAGAGCACAGATGTTCTAGTGCGAGCAAACATCACTTATTTGTCAAAAATATGCATGTCGTTTCATAATAATTAGTTGTAATATCGTCTTCAAAGTGATATCAAATTATTTCACAATATTTCATTTGAAGTTTTGTCAACGTGCTCTAACTGTCCAGTTCTAGAAAGCCTTGTATCCTTTCTTTGTTCCAAATATGAAATGTAACCTGGTGATAAGATATCGAAATTTGATCTATTTCAAAGTATTCCACAAGGTGACTCTCATAAATACTTGCTTTTATTACAGTAATATATACATATATATGTACGTATATATTGTAAAAAGTATAAATTCGTAATCAACGTATGCAAATATTTGCGCCTCTCTTCAAATATTAAATGCTCCGGTTGTTTTGAATTCAATTCCAAAGTCAGTGTTTTTGGCTTTTAGAATCTCTAAATCTGGCAATCTCACATATCTATTGCAACATTATCGTCCTTGTGTTAGATTTCAAACATCCACGGAAATAGCTCTTATTTGTATCTGATTCTTCTGAAATGTGTTTAAATTGTCTATTTATTTTATATTGATCTCCGTGTCCCAGACAACTCTGAGTGGGTTGCATTGCTATTGCTTATTTGCATTTCATTCTTATTTTCCTTAATTTCAAATGTGCATTGTGTTCGTTTTTACAATCGTTACATGATTCATTGCAATCAGCCATTGAAGAGAGTGTACCACTTATCGGTTTAACATAATCGACGTTTTGATAACTTTTGATAACAGGCAATTGAAGCATGGAATATTTCATGCTGATTACCTGTATTGTGTACATTGTAAGCGACTTTACGTAGGTTTATCACTGTAGTTTTTCATATCAATATCATCAATAATATATTCTCACATCCACTGTATTTTTTATGTTAGCGTTAATAACAATCTACTTATTGCAGTGTTATCCTATTTATGGCGTCTGTCTTGACTGGCCTCAACGAGTGTATCCTGTATAATGATAGACAAATCAATGTGGATAAAATCCTGATATTGTAATAGTTAGAATAGAACGTTGGGCATTCCAATATACAGCCATTAATGGCGAGCTGTTTGTACAGGTCCTCAAGGACTGTAGGTTACAAGTAGATACAGTTATGAATAAAGATGCAGCATTTAGACTGCAACAACGTAGGGCTTAACTTCGATCAAATAGAGACGTTAATCTGCAAAGACAAGATATAAGTATATACCGGCAAGCTACTGAAAGCAGATATAAAATAAGCATTAAATAGTTTTGAGTAGCTATACTAACAAGAAAGACAAGCCAAACTACTACAACGTTTCGGCAACAGGCTTCATCAAGTACATCAAACAAACTATATACATTAAGCACAAAAATTATATTGAGAAAACCAAAAACAACACAGCCCCAAAGAAATCGCGGAAAGAATGGTGGTTAAGACGTTGTATAATCCTGAAACAGCGTATACACACACACATCATCATGTTTAAAAGAAACGAAGAACTGTGAGTTTGTTGGTTAATTTTTAATGTCTTATGCAACAACGACCAGCACACAAAATACACAATGACGTCTACCGAGAAAGTATACTATACAGGAAATTATACTATACAGGAAATTATACTATACAGGAAATTATACTATACTATACCATGACTATACAGGATAACTGAAGATTTGGTAACAGAGACCAATAACTCCAATATCCTCCTCATGATGCACATGGTTTAGATCTCTATTTCACTTCTGACAGAAGTCGCAACTTACATGAAGTTGACCCGACGACGTGGAGGTCAGTTCTCCACTACAGCCCAACTATGTGGTCTGTGACTCACGACTTGGAACTTGAGTCATGATCAGCGCAAACAATAGTTGATCAAGATCCTACTCCAGCCACTCACGGTACTTCTGGAAACAGACAAGTCTGGCGAAAGAGTAAGGCTTGAAAAGGGAAGGCAAGACATTACTCTAAACCGCCGTGCCGAGTTGGGATGAATTATATCGAATAGCGCAAATATATAGGTTTCTGTAAACCATAAATACAACGAATCTACCAAATTAACATTTTTAAGGGCGGAACATGACGGATGGTAGGTCGGGTTAATGCAGATGAAGTAGAAAAAAGCGATGTTTTGTCCATCTGTTGAAGACCTGTGATCACTTTTGTCATCCGCTTTTCAACAACAAATGTGTCACAAACATTTGGATACCGAGCAATAAAGAATTAACGAATACAATCTCTAGTGTCTTTAAAGCACATCTCTAACAGAAGCTACGACTTAGCAATAGTTAATTTAATTAAACAAAAACGTTGATATAGTTTGACAACATATATCAACATCATCTTGTACAATGCATGCTGGCGTAGGTGATCATGTCTTTCCACAACTTTCGATCTCGACAATTATTTACCATTTCTGTTCTTGACCTTCTACCATGCCATTCTCTTGCTGTCTGGCATCTTTTCTCTTTGCTTCCATCTATCTCTTCGTCCCTCAATTTGTCCAGTTGTCACAACATATTTCAACTGTTCCCTTCTCATTACATGGCCAAAAAATGATGATAGTTTCTACCCAATATTGGAAACTAGCTCTGTTTTGTGTTGGCCTCTTTTCAAACGATTTCAGTACTCCTCTTAGCTATCCATAGTATTCACAATATTCTTCGGTAAAACCAAACTTCTACAGCCTCCAGTAAATTTCTTGTCTGTTCACCTATTATCCATAATTCACATCCATATTTTAAGACTGGCTCTACAAAACATTTAAGAACTATTTTTCTTTTTTCTATTGTCAAAAATGTATTACCCAGTATCTTCCACATTGTTAAAGCTGCTTTTACCTGAGCTGTTCTACAACGTATATATGGCTTTTAAAATAAATAACAAAAAAACTATCTTGACGGCATTATCCCATCACTAAGATCTGCTGGGGAATATATATCACGACATGATTATCTTGAATGGATAACAAGTGAGAAAAAAGTTTATAGAAAGCAAGAAAATGATGATGATATAGATAAATGGACCAAGAAATGAGATTGTGTTTACAAACTATAATCACCGGAACAAGCGACGCAGCTGGACAATGGGAAACATTCGTTCAATGTAAAGGTCAAGGTAAAGTACGATACTTGAATCGGCATGCGAGGCCTATTCGAAGTGTTCGGAAACTTCTGGATATTGTCGCTTCAGACGCATCGAAACTGAAGATGCGAGGCGGTATTCCTCATCTTCCCAGAGTACTACCCTGGTAGCCATTTCTGTCAGCGGCTGGGTCGAAAGCGTGTGTATTTTTTGTCAATCACTAGTACAATTCACACTGTTTCCAGCAAGAATAGAATACGGATTGTCCGAACGTCGGTAGTCCAGTCGGGTGGTTTTCCTGCTAGGCCCCCTCATTCAAAGTGACAGTCGAAACAGCTACGTCCATAAAGAGATACGATACAGAAAGATAACGACGCTGATTTAGCTGCAGCCTCTTCAGGTCTCTGACTTTCATTACAACAACTAAAGCAATTTCAATTGCTTGTTTCTCATTAGCTCCAGTAAGTTAAGATCACGTGGTACGTCCAGTGAGGTTGCTCTTGTGGATGCCAGTTTGAATGTTCTCCGCTGTCAGCAACTGTAGTCTGGACTCATCTATGCCCTCATCTTATCGTCTTCTAGTTCTTCCTTATCTTATCTGTCCATGGACTATACCCTCCATTACTGTTAATTCAAGGATAATTGACCTTTTGCTTGCCTGCGTTCTCCCGATGACTAAAGTAATACACCTCTTTATCATCTACTTAAAAGGACGTTAAGTGGGCGTGTCTACGTTGTGTTGTGGCTTGCAGTCAAACTGTGATATTTTGCGCCTTTAGGCCGAACACATTCAGCTTCAGTATGTTATTATTGAGTACCGGGTTATCTTCCCTCTTCGATCCCTACTCACTTGGCCAGACTAGACGGCTTAATCTGTTTCTAGAGGCACTGCGAAGAGGTGGAGTAGGGTCTGGATGGTTCTAGTTCACCAATCCTGGCACAAGACATCAGCTATGGGTCGCTGAAATCTTTCAACCCTACTACGGCTACATAGCCTTCAATTGATCTTTTAAGAAGCTAAAGTATTCAAGGTTTCTTGTGTGAACTAAACTCACTACCTTGTGTTGGTTCCAGGTCTCTTAAAACAATTTTGTTGATACTTTCATCTACCCAGCATAGTAAAGATCCTACAGACTACGTCACTACCCATATCTCTTGTAATATGGAATACTTCTAAGAAAATGGACACAACTTTGAGTCTGCCATCTGAGGATAAGATCAGGACTGACGTGTCTCTCCCTGGTGTGTTTATGGTCTCGTTGAGATAACCGGGCTGTGGTATGACCAGCGGCACGGAATGGGTTTCCAATTTGTTGGCTTAATGCTTGCTCTACCGAAAGTGACGGGGAGATGATGACTTTGACTCAGTGGTTTCCAAACTCTTGACAACGCGGCTCCCTTTCCTTATTGATAATATAGCAGTAGCACTCTCTTTGCAGATACCGTTGAATAAGTCTAGTAAAATCTGATTCTTATATTTATTTCTAGATAGCTTATAGAGGAATAATATTACTCAATCATCATTTTTTGGCCATGTAATAAGAAGAGAACAACTGGAATATATTGTAACAACTGAGAAAATTGAGGGACGAAGAGACAGAGGGAAGCAAAGAGAAAAGAATACCAGACAGCTTAAGAGAATGGCTTGGCAGAAAGTCAACAACAGAAATGATAAATAACTGTCGAGATCGAAAGTTGTGGAGAGACATGATCACCTACGCCAGCAGGTCCGGTACTTGATGATGATGAGCTTATAGAACTTATACTTATTGATATTCTTATAAGTACAGAAATGAACTTCAGCAACAATAAAGAAATAAAAGCAATTTAAAGTAGAAACAAAACTATCATTTTAAACAGAATTTTCCAGAAACAGGTCTCCCACGATTCCACTAATGTTGGTTCAAAAACAAGTCTTTCACTTATAGTTATAGTTAGTGGAAGGCCCCGGTATCATTGCAAACAAATTGAAATCTATAATTGCTCAACCGCCTGTGTCAGTGGAATCATCCGAATTAAAACTAATCTCGTTGAAGGATCGAAACAAACAAAGGCAGCTGCAATTATAGCAGTCACACTAACACAAGCCAAAAAGGCATAAGGCCAAGCGGCACCGAAGGTGAACGCAGCTGAACTGTGCATCGTCGTACGATATAATCATAAGCAATCGAAATATAGAAACACGATCCGGATGAAAAACACAGCTCACAGTGTGCACACAGCACTAAACACAATAGCTCCGTCAGCAAACCGGACTTTGAATATGAAACTGCAAGGAACGCATTTCAGACACAGCCTCAACTGTTCCTGGCGCCTAACCGCAATATTGACCGGAAGTCCAAGTCTTTCACTGCCAGTGAGTGAAGTAGTTGAGATCCCCTCAAGAACCGTAGGATAAAAATATGGTCAGTTCATGATAGACACCGTCAATGATAGCAGCAGGAGACATGTTCTCATTGTCAACCGAAAGATTGTTTTTTTTTCTTTTAATGAGCGTATGTAATCTAAGTCACACATTTCTGACGTAATATATGGAAAATGAAACAGATTGGACAATAATGACATGCATAGTAAAATACTTTCATCTTTAACTGAATGACTAGATATTTCCTAACAGACAGACAGACAGACATACAGTCAGACAGACAGACAGACAGACAGACAGTTAGGTAGGTAGGTAGATAGATAGATAGATAGATAGATAGATAGATAGATAGATAGATAGATAGATAGATAGATAGATAGATAGATAGATAGATAGATAGATAGATAGATAGATAGATAGATAGATAGATAGATAGATAGATAGATAGATAGATAGATAGATAGATAGATAGATAGATAGATAGATAGATAGATAGATAGATAGATAGATAGATAGATAGATAGATAGATAGATAGATAGATAGATAGATAGATAGATAGATAGATAGATAGATAGATAGATAGATAGATAGATAGATAGATAGATAGATAGATAGATAGATAGATAGATAGATAGATAGATAGATAGATAGATAGATAGATAGATAGATAGATAGATAGATAGATAGATAGATAGATAGATAGATAGATAGATAGATCATGGACTTTAGAGAGGAAATTATCCAAAAGAAGACCCTCCAGGCAGTGGACGTTGACAGAGACCTCTGTTTGTGTTCGTCCAGTTGTCTCTTTCATTTTTCATAGAACAACACGTGGCATTCAAGCAGATGCGGACACGCCATTCAGCAATTATTATAACGTTATCAGGGGACACAATCGCCTGATCTTCTGAACAGATAGATCTTTATTTAACCCCTGGGTTTCGAAGCTCTAGACTCTAGACTGCCTAACACTTGTTTACTCTGTACAATATGAATACAAACTGCACTAAAATAAAACGGAGAAAATTCTCAGATTCTTCAACTTTCTGCAAATTTTGGCCGCAACAATAACTTGATTGTTTGTTGTTATCACAGACTGCCCTTTTCCTTTATTTGATGCTCGGATAGGAAAAAGATGAAGTGTTTGATTCAGATATCATTATCTATCACAGGATAACCAAGTTGACATTCAGATATCATTATCTATCACAGGATAACCAAGTTGACATTCAGATATCATTATCTATCACAGGATAACCAAGTTGACATTCAGATATCATTATCTATCACAGGATAACCAAGTTGACATTCAGATATCATTATCTATCACAGGATAACCAAGTTGACATTCAGATATCATTATCTATCACAGGATAACCAAGTTGACATTCAGATATCATTATCTATCACAGGATAACCAAGTTGACATTCAGATATCATTATCTATCACAGGATAACCAAGTTGACATTCAGATATCCTTATCTATCACAGGATAACCAAGTTGACATTCAGATAACTTGTTGGCTTGAAGGAAGCATAAGCATAGACACCAAGAACACACAAGCACAGTTTTGAATCAGCAGGTTTTGCTATTTTCTGAAGATAAAGAACGCCTTTAAAGTTCGTTTGTAAACGTAGAGAATTGATCGACTTCGTGATTGAAAATCCTAAAGAAACTCAAAATATGGATCAAAGAAAAGAAATATATTCTTAATGATTGACACCAACTGAGAGAATTGGAGTGTATTAACATAGCAGTCTGTGTGTAGATATTGTTGTTAATAATAATAGTGTCGTCTATATCAAGACAAGTAGAAAATATAAATTGTATATCAAGTACTCTTCTTCACCTTCTTTCCTTCCTCATTTGCATTTCGGCTTCGATGTGATATATAATTTGAGGTCTTTTGCTCTTCTTTTCGCCTCTGCTGTTGTTATATTTCTTTGTGTTCCTAATGTTCCATCAATCCAACTTTTCCGTGGTCGACTCTTAGGTCAGGTATTCTCGCAACATTTATTGAGGGCTCGTTATGTTGTGTTTTAATCACACTGCCCTGATACGTGGCCAAACCATTTTATATGTTTTTTGGCAGGGGTTAATTCTCGCTATTTTCCCAGTTCTTCCAGGACTGACATTGGTAGAGCAAAGTTGCGATGGAGATTGTATTGTAGGGCGTCCGTTTTGTCTCTAGCGTTTACTCTATCGCCAGGGATACTTTTTGTCATTCTCTCTGCGATCAAGATTCAATCAAAGTAGGATTCCAAACTCTCTCATGAAGTCAGCTGTCTGTTTAAGTGAATCGATTGCCCCATATAGTTTCTCTTCCAGGGAGGTGGATGTGGACATTCAAGAATGAAGATACCAAAGAATACTTCACACAACACAGGAAGAGTGAGTCGTATGAAGGTTCAAAATGTTTCCATAGAATCTCCCTTTCAGGTTCATTAGAGCATTCCACAGAACATATTTATGCTACGTTTGATGGCAGTCTGTGAGAAATGCAGGAATGGTGGGATTTGTCACAAGTCACATGGTCTCCGCCTCAAACTTCCGGTTTTCTGTTCCCTAGCATTGATTCAACCCAGAGCCACAGAATATTATTGGGACAAGATACAGTGACATATCTTATCTTTCTATAACACTGGAGAGTCAGTGGCTGAATCGATAGCCGATCCTGCTATACACTCAGGAGATGACAGGTTCTAGTCACGGCATAATGAAAAGTGTCGTTCTGTTGTAGTGAAATGTGAAAACACAGATCTGAACACCTCGTGGCGACCGCATTGGACAAGCAGCCGTTATTTTCCTGCCCCAATGTAAGTTGTCCCGGCAGACCACAGAAATGACGTAATGACAGCTTTTTATTACGGCTGTTAATTGGGCATTGCCAATTCCCATTGTGACAGGGATATGATACATTGTGACATTGGACAGATAGGATACATTGTGATACAGTGGATAGGATACATTGTGACAGAAATAGGATACATTGTGACAGAAATAGGATACATTGTGACAGAAATAGGATACATTGTGACAGAAATAGGATACATTGTGACAGGAATAGGATACATTGTGACAGGGATAGGATACATTGTGACAGAGATAGGATACATTGTGTGACAGGGATAGGATACATTGTGACAGGGATAGGATCCATTGAGTCAGAGGTAGAATACATTGTGACAGCGATAGGATACATTGTGACAGAGATAGGATACATTGATCATGTGCCGTACAAGTTGGTGTAGGCGATCATGTCCTTCCACAATCTTCTTATCGCCAGTGCATCGTATCAGTTCTGTTGTTGAATATTTTCCATACAATGACACCATTCTATCTAGTATTTTCTCTCTTTGTCGTCCGCAATCTCTCTTTCCTTTTATTTTTCCAGTTGTAACCAGATATTCCAGCTTTCCTCATCTTATGATGTGCCCGAAAATGTGGATTGTTTCTTTATTGATGTTTTTAGTAGCTCCCTTTTTGTGTTGCCCTCTTTGGTAATTTTCTCATTGGTTTCTTTTAGCTGTGCTCGGAACTTTCAACATTTTTCTGAGAAATCATATCTCCTTGGCCTCTAATCGTCTTTTCATTTATTTGTCTACTGTCCATCATGTGCTTCCATAGGGCAGATTTTGCTCTATATAACATTAATGAAATCTCTTTCTCACTTTTGTTAACATAGGCGTGTTCGATAAGACGTTTTTCAGTTTCTGAAATGCTTTTTTGGTCAGAGCAATTTTGCCTTTAACTTCTGTGGTGCATCTTCAATCTGATATTATTGTACCCAAATATGTGACACTCAGCACTTGTTTCAGATTTGTCCTGTTTATTTTTATGCTGCGTGATGATGATGATTGATTCTTCGATATGACCATTACTTATGTTTTCTTACTTTTCAGACTTGACCTTTCTTGCTGTTTTCTTCTACTATTATGTCTATCTTTTTTTGCAGTTCATTATCTGTCTCCGCTATTAAGACTGGGACATCCCCATAACACGGATTGTTTTTTTTGTGACTGTTGACTTCAATTCCTTTTTTTCCTACTATTGATCTCATAATATTTTCGCTGTAAAGTGAAATCAAATCGGACGACAGAACATAGCCTTGTTTGACTCCTTGTTTTATATATTGCAACTGGCTTGTTTGGTTGCTAATTCGTAATGTTACTGTCTGTTGCCAGTACATTTTTCTTTATGATTTATAAAACTTTACCATCAATGTTTATTTTCTCCAGCATATTGATTATTATCTAATATCTTCAGTAATAAAGAAAAGACAATGGTCATATGTTGGACATGTGATGAGAAGAGATAATAACCGAATAGCAAAGCAGGCCCTCATATGACAAACAACAGGTAAGAGAAAAAGAGGAAGACCCAGGGAGACACTGAGAAGAACATTGATGAGAGAGGCAAGAGCAGCAGGATTCGGCTCCCTCAATGAGATAGAGCTGCTTGCACAGAACAGAGACAAATGGCGAGATTTGATAAAATATCTTTAAAAGAAAACTGCTAGAACAAAAATTCAAATATGAGAAGGTGTATCTTGGTGTACGCCCTATAGGCCGACAACGGCTCGATAGGTCGATAGATAGATATTGATTATTTGCACATGTTTTACTTTGCCAAATGTTTTTTTTTTGTAATCTATAAATCATATACATAGATCTTTCATTACCTCTATATCTCTTTCTAATAATGTTCTCAGGATAAATATTACATTATTCGTGCTCTTTCCTTCCACAAATGCACATCGTTTCTCACCTATTTCTGGTTTGATTTTGTTCCTTACACATCTCATGATAATTCTATAAAATCACTGGACGGGAAAGAACCGAAGGTCATGTGATTGTCAGATACACCTTGCTGCAATGATATCTTTTCAATTGTTTACATCTTTGACAGCAGATACATAAAAAGCGTCTTATAACTAATAAATGCGTGAATAAATGATGATGTAGAGTATTAAGGCCACCTCTTGTATAGAATGCAATTTTAAAAAAAGATTTGTTGGTCTTGTAACAAGCAGTGCCAAAATAAAGTAATCACCGACATAACTAAATAAACATCACACATAAAAGATATCGTTGCACGTGTTATTCAGTAAAGATATCGTTTGTGAATGCAAGTTAAAACTCAATAAAACAAACATAAAATGATTGATGCTGTTTGAGAATACTTCTAACTTTAACCTTAACCAACATTTACTGTTTTCAATCGACGCCAATCTGAACAGTTTAATTCAGCTCTCCCACAGCATGTTCTATCACCATTGATCTCCATCATTCACTTTGTTTGTGTTCACGTTGTCAAAGTGATGGCTTTTCTTCTAAACGTGCTGTATCCGAGAGAGGTCTAACTGTAGGAAATTCACCAACGGCATGTGATTGCTGAACTTTGTATGCAATATACCAAATAAACAGCTGTAGCCATGTGATGGCATAAACGAAATGGAGTCGAAAAAAAAAAATGTAATTGTTAGCAAGCAGTATATAAATGTGTCTTATATAGGGAAAGGCGTATGGGGAAAGGCGTATAAGGAAGAGCGTATGGGGAAAGGCGTTTAGGGAAGGGCGTAGGGCGTATGGCGTAAAAGGCGTATAGGGAAGGGCGTATGGGGAAGAGCAACAAGGGGAGGATGTATAAGGACGGGCGTATAGGGTAAGGCGTATAGAGAATTTGGTGTTAGTCACCATATTTTTTCCCATGACCACGGGACACTTCTTGAGTGACGTGCTCGGTATCACGCCAGGCCGCCTTATTACTCAAAAAAATCGCTGGTACCCATTTTTAGAGGCTGGGTGAACCCTGAAGCTTTGTCTTTCGTAAAGAAAATGAGCTGTTTATGGTAATCGAACTCGGCTCTTAGTGATTAGAAAGTGAACACACTAGAAACTGAGTTGATGGTTTGGCGAATATTATATTTATTCTCAATAATCTTTGAATATGAATGTAATCTATTCGATTTAGCTCGTTTTGACGAGAATTTCCCATTGTGGAAAGTCTGATTGTGTGTACTGAAATCTTAGCAGAAACTCCGCTATAACACATGTCACGTGGTTACGGTTTGGAAACAATGTGACGTCAGGTTAAATTGATGTTGTTCGCTCTTCATCTAATTCATTGAATATAAACCAGTAAAATGACATTATTGTTAGTCCTATTTTACTCAATTTACCTATTATAAACCAGTAAAATGACATTATTGTTAGTCCTATTTTACTCAATTTACCTATTATAAACGAATATAAACCAGTAAAATGACATTATTGTTAGTCCTATTTTACTCAATTTACCTATTATAAACGAATATAGACCAGTAAAATGACATTATTGTCAGTCCTATTTTACTCAATTGACCTAATATAAACAACTATAGAAGTAAAGGCATCAAGATGCACCAAGATGCGTAGAGATGCGAAGCTGCTGTAAAGCTGATGATAATGGCGATACTAAAAAAAAAAAAAAAGAAGAGGGAAAGTGGTATGGTGACAGCTTTACTTTTTTGTGTGTTTGTTGTTCGTCCAGATGAAGGCCTACTTAGTCGAAACGTCGACTTTTGTTTCGTCCATTACCACGTAAAGCTGTCACCATACCACTTTTCTCCTTTTTTTTTTTTTTTTTTTTTTAGTATCGCTATAAACAACTATATATTAGCAAAACTACAAAGGACAAAAGGTAGGGTTCGACCCCAACAGACAGCTTCCGGGTTCACCCAGCCTTTAATAGGTACTGGATTTATTTCTGGGAAAGTAAAGCGACACGGGCGTAATACCAACCACATCACCCCAAAAATCATGTGCCGAAGGTCTGTAAAATATATGGTCACTAAGTACCATATTCCCTATACGCCACTTGGCGTGACAGGGGCTTTTTACTTTTTTTTTAATACACCAGCAAATTGACATTTCCTTTATTTATCATATAAATTCCTCTATTATATACTATGACAATTATAAACAATGACAATGGCATAATAATAAATAATAGAAAGTTACCTCTCATGTCCACGTTCATTGCAGTTTCTATTAATTCATTAACACAAAAAATGAAAAAAACATAACAACTAATGCATGTTTCTACATTAAAAAAAAAAAATTGAATAAACAATTATTACATCCTCTTCCACTATAAATAGTTCTGTGTTTCTTATTTTTGTTGTCTTATCTTCTTTTGATTTTTAGCGACCAGTCAAATTTAGTGTTCTTGACTCTACGCATTGGTTCACACAGTGCTTGGTTTGACGTCAGATATGTATTAGTAGCCTTTGTCAGTCATATATAGCCTTCGTCAGTCATAGTTTATTGTTGCCTTCATCAGTAATAGTTGACTAGAAGCCTGCATCTGTCATAGTTTACTGGTAGTCTTCATCAGTCATAGTTGACTAGTAGCATCCGTCAGTCATAGTTGACTAGTAGCTTGCGTCAGTCATATTTTATTAGAAGCCCCTGTCGGTCAAAGTTGACTAGAAGCCTACGTCAGTCATAGTTGACTTGAAGCCTCCTCCAGTCATATTTGACTTGTACCCTCATTCAGTCATAGTTGACTTATAGCCTCCTCCAGTCATAGTTGACTTGTAGCCTCCTCCAGTCATAGTTGACTTATAGCCTCCTCCAGTCATATCTGACTTGTAGCCTCCTCCAGTCACAGTTGGCTATAGATTTTGCAGTGCCTTTAGTAAATGCTATTTTTTTCTTTCATTTCGCCCTGTACTCTTTGAGTGTGTGTGAATATGTCTTGTTCTTGCTTGATTTGGAGCTTTAGAGTGTGTTTCAAAAGATTGTGATTTGCAGCTATCTCTTCCCAGGCTGCGGGGTTTATGTTCATAGTCTTCATGTCACGTTTACATACGTCTACAAAATATATCTGTAAACGTGATGGAATACCCTTGAATTGTGAATAAACCCTCTGACAGGAAAGGCATTTGCATTCACGAATGTGTATGATTGTTTGAGAGATGCGGTATGTAAAATGTGTTATTATTTTTTTTGTAAATTACAATAATAGAATTATCCGCGTGCATCTGTTTTTAAACAGACATCTGGGTGACAGTTGGTCTCGAGGCCAGCGTCTTCCCTCGGGACAGAGACGTTGTAGGTTCAAATCCCGGCTAAATAAGGTGGGATTTTTACTGATGGTTTCTCTCTGCGGTAACCACCCCTGGTCTCAGCAGCAAGGCACGGCTTGAAACGTCAATTACTCATGAACGGAACAAATATGAGTACCTCCGAAGACGGAGTTATCTACCTGTGCGGCGAGGGACCCCTGTGCACACTGCTATCAGGGAAAAACGGATTAACAAGCAAAATTCAGTTCCTAGTCTCTAGGAACTTCATCAGAGGTAAAAGCTGGCCAACACAAAAACAAGCAAATAAACATCTTATATAAATAAAAGTAGACAGAGCCGACATTCCGCAGAAACAAAATATACAAAATATGAACGAAGAATGATAACATCAGGTAATCAATAATTCTGCCACAGCTGTTGGTTACACGTGAGAATTTGTGATGGAAAATGGTCTCGCTTTCCCCTGATATTGACTAACGGACTAAACTTTCTGATTGTCATTACCGAGTTATTTTCTGAACAGAAAGTTATTAACCTGATCCCTTCTCCATTCTGTGGTCCTGTACCATGTGGGTCAACAATGTGGTCTATTTCGTCTGCCGTTTCCCTACCGACCTATGCATTCAAGTCCCCCATTGTTACTGTGATGTCAATGAGACTTACTATATCGATCATACTTTCAGTCTATTGCAAAAATGTTCTAATTCCTCGTCATTTGCAGCTGTGGTCGCTGCTTATATTTGAATAACTGTAATGGTTTGTTGTTTCACATGTAGCAAAACGGTTGTATTTTTGTCGTTGTTAGGACTATAGCGTAGCAGCGTTCTTCGTACTAGACCGGACAAGTAAACCGCTACTCCACTTTGGTGTTATGCATCTTCTTCAGAGTGAATACGATAACCTATTCTATCCTTAGATTGAGTTTCGTTGCAGCCAGAAATACCCCATATCTGCATCCACCTCTTGTCACATTATTTTCCAAAATGCGTCGGTAAGTTATCAGGACAAAGTTGCACCGTGCACATCCTACTAGACTGCACTAGCGAAGATTCCAAATCTCCTCATTAGCCTCTTGCGACAAGCGTGACAGGTAACAGTGGCTCTATTCTTTTCTTACTTCACTGTGCGGGGCCCGGAGGGCTACACCGACAAGAGTAAATAAATAGTTTCACCATTTTTTGTGATATAGATCTCTCCCTGTTGTATAGATCTGTCTCTGTTGTTTAGACTGCTCTATGTTGGATAGGCCTCTTTCTGTTGAATAGACCTCTCTTTGTTGTATATTCCCCTCTCTACTGTATAGACCGTTCTCTGTTGAATATACCTCTCTCTGTTGAATAGACCTCTCTCTGTTGTATATACCTCTCTCTGTTGAATATACCTCTCTCTGTTCTAAAGACCTCTCTCTGTTGAATAGACCTCTCTCTGTTGAATAGACCTCTCTCTGTTGTATATACCTCTCTCTGTTGAATAGACCTCTCTCTGTTCTAAAGACCTCTCTCTGTTGAATAGACCTCTCTCTGTTGACCTCTCTCTGTTGAATAGACCTCTCTCTGTTGTATAGACCTCTCTCTGTTGTACAGACCTCTCTCTGTTGTATATACCTCTCTCTGTTGAATAGACCTCTCTCTGTTGTATAGACCTCTCTCTACTGTATAGACCGTTCGCTGTTGTATAGAGACCTTTTCATACTCAAAACTATTCATGCATTGCAAACATTTACATTTTAAGTCTTTCTTTTTCTTTACTATTTAAAACTAATTTCCACAAAGGGATTTTAAACATTACATTTTCCCAATTGTAATTTATTCATGCGTTTGATAAGTATTCCTTTGCACCACCGTCTGGTTTCTAGAGAATTATAAAAAAATAATTCCAAGATTCACAAATGAGACTTTTGGGGCATGTTAAATGACACAACAGCCTACTAAAAGTAATCCTGGATGGGAAAATACAAGGTAAAAGAGGCAGAGGCTGACCAAGACTAACGTGGTCGAGTAACAATAAAAGTTAGACAAGTGAGCCTGTGACAACCTGCACTATCAAAGCAAGAGACAGAGTGGAATGGCGCTCCATGGCAGCCAACCTTCGACGCGCCTACAACATTCAATGATAAATAAGTGTTAGAGGCCCCTACTGCCCGTAGGTTACTCGGACAAGCTTCGATCAATCATGCCGCCGACACCAACTAACTATAACAACTGGGTGCAATCAGTGGTCTTCATAACATATGACTGACGAGCTACATGTTTGAAGAAAGCATAAAATGTTTCATAGCTAATTATTCTAGGCTATAACCGTAGGCACACAATGATGCACTGGCCTTCTCATTGAATGTTTCTTGTGTTTTTCGTTTTTACAAACACATTTGTATTAACATACGTCCTGGATCTAAATTTTTTAGAGAATATGATTATATTCCTCCCTCTCTCTTTCTCTCTCTTTCCATTTCTCCTCTCTCGTTCCATATCTCTCTATCTGTTTCTCCCTCTTGCTTCATATCTCCCTCTCTATTTCTCCCCCTCTCTATTTCTCCCCCTCTGTTTCTCCCCATCCCTCTCCGCTCTCTATTACTCTCTCCCCCTCTCTGTTTCTCTCTCCCCTCTCTCTCTATTTCCCCCTCTCTATCTCTAACTTTTCTCTATCCCCCTCTCTATGATTCCAACCCCTCCCTCTCTCTCTTTTCCCTCTCTCTATCTCTCCACCCTCTCTATTTCCCCCCTCTCTCTATCTCTCCACCGCAATATTTCTATATCTCCCCCCTCTCTCTCTATTTCCCCCTCTCTCTATTTCTCCTCATCTCTCTCTATCTCTCCTCTCTCTCTCTCTATTCCTCAATCTCCCCTCTTCTCTTCCCCTTATAAATTCGATTCTAGTGTACGACTACAAAGCTTATACCATCTCTACCGTCATCTCTGCTATTTCTTTACCTAACTTCATCACCGCTCTCCTCTTTTCTTCCCTACTCCAAACACCTTCATCACCAATAATGTGTTCAAAATGGGTGCCACATCCGCCTGTGTTCTGCCACCATTCTCCACCAAAGTGTGACATATAACATACCCGGGTATTGATAACCAATGTCGGTATACAAACGTCAGCCACTTGAGTTTAAGAACAAGCTGTCTGGATTACGAAACGTTGATTCTATTTTATTAAGACCACACTGACGTCATTCCACAAGTCAAATACATCATCTACTGGCAGTTTACAGATTTTAAATACGTGGTTTATATACCTGCGTCCTTTACCTATCCTGCTTTAATAATGACCGCTCTTGATCTCTGCTAATTTTAAATTTGGAATCTGTGATTGTTGTTCTAGAGTTATTAATATCTGTTTTATTTCGTTTCCTCTTGGTGCTATACATGTCTGACTATCTGATAGAAGGAACACGTGTTCAAGTAATTAAGAAACCATCAACATAAAACAAGAGGATTTGTGTTTCAGTAAACGCACATTTTTTATCAAAGATTGATATACTGATATCGGAGAGCGGGTGGTCGAATCAATAACCCGTTGAGCCTCAAAGCAGGAGAATGTGTGTTCGAATCTCGATACGATGAAAAAAAATTGTTTCTTTATTTCTAACGGGAGTGAATGACAGGAAACAGTCTGAGAGATAAGATCAGAAATGAATAACTCAGAAAAAAGCTAGGAATAGAACATATAATGAAACAACAGATAAAATGGTTTGGCCACGTGACAAGGCAGAAAGGTCTAAACACAGCACAACGAGCCTTCAACAAACGTTGTGAGAATACCAGACCCAAAGGTCGACCACGAAAGAGATGAATGGATGGAATATTAGAAGCACTAGGAAGCATATCAGCAGCAGAGGCGAACAGAAGAGCAAAAGACCGCAAATTGCATCTCCCCTCGACGCTGAGAGGCAAATGAGGAAGGAAAGAAGAAGTACGGGGGTGAAAAAAATCAGACACGGACACGTGGCGACTGTTCATGACAAGCGGCCTTTATTCTTCCGTTGTATATTCCACCCCCCACCCCCACCCCCAACAACCTCTGCAGACCGCAGTAATGGGACAATGTGGTAAATATAGTCTTTCATCAAAACTGATATCTGTTCCTTCCGTTGTTGGAGTGCACACTTGTTAGATCTACGCACATTCTCGCTTTTCCTTATAGCAGTCTAACCTGATCCGGAGGATATAAGGCTGCTTCAAAAAGGCACTACTGTTTGGTGCAACTATGGTTACACTTTTCCTGCGTCCACTGAAATGCTTCATATATTCCTTCCTTCTTTCTTCCCTCCTACTCTTCTTGCCTTCCTTCCTTTCTTCTTACTTTCTTTTTCATTTCTTTCATTCAATCCTTCTTAACTCATTGTTTATTTCTTCCACACAATTGCACATGATGTATATTTTGACCACATATATCATTTTTGACATAGTTTTGAGGAACTCCAAGAACGCAAATCTGCTGGCATTTCGTAGAAGAATAACGTGTTATTTGGGAGATAGGATTGATTCTTAAAGGACAAATTGTATTTCAGGGTCAACGCTAGGACAGAACCAAACTGTGATAGGGTTAACACTAGGATAGAACCGAAATGTGATAGGTTCAACACTGAGATAGAACCGAACTGTGACAGGATCAACACTAGGACAGAACCGAACTGTGATAGGTTAACACTAGGAGACAGAACCGAACTGTGACAGGGTCAACACTGGACAGAACCGAACTGTGACAGGGTCAACACTAGGACAGAACCGAACTGTGACAGGGTCAACACTAGGACAGAACCGAACGAACTGTGACAGGGTCAACACTAGGACAGAACCGAACTGTGACACTAGGACAGAACGAACTGTGATAGGACTAGGACAGAACCGAACTGTGATAGTGTCAACACTAGGACAGAACCGAACTGTGATAGCGTCAACACTAGGACAGAACCGAACTGTGATAGTGTCAACACTAGGACAGAACCGAACTGTGTGCATACTAGGACAACCGAACTGTGATAGCGTCAACACTAGGACAGAACCGAACTGTGATAGTGTCAACACTAGGGCAGAACAGGCGTGTGACAGGGTCAACACAAAGAAACCTTTAAATAATAATACACAAGATCAACAAAAGATTAAATGAAGATATGCCTTTCTCACCACTAAAATATTAAGAGTGCATCAACACTAGCATTTTACACAGTTAGGACTGGCTTAACACTAAGACATAACGATTAGACTGGATAAACACCATGACTTAAACATTCGGACTGGATAAACGCTAAAACATACAAATTGGGACTGGATAAACACTAATACTTAAAAATTGAGATTGGTTAAACACTAAGACACTACCAAGACTTGACAAGTTGAGAAATTGACAATGTATCATATGTAGAAGAAAACAATTTGCTATTAACGGCTGTGATGTTACTAAGGCATGACCTACATAATTCAAGGTTAGATAGGTGCACATGGCCAGATTGGATATAGGATTGTTTTGTGGCAAACCTGAATCAACACATAGATCGGAGCAACAATACAAGAGAACACAATTAATACATGTCCAAAACAAAGACAGGGCAAAACTACCACTGAGTCAACACGTAGGACTGGAGCAACACTGTGAGAAGACAAAATTAGAGCAAGGCCAAAAAACATGGACAGGACAAAATGACTGCTGTTAGATTAAGATTAGAAAATGATGTAATGAGAATATACAATATAAGAACAGAACTAACTTTAGGACAAGATCAATATCAGCGCATAATTTTCTAACTTAAAAAACGAGCACAGGAAACTGCAGCTATTTCAAAGTGGCGCGAAAATTAACTAAAAAAACCACATCAACAACACTTAATAACAAGCACAAAAACATGCTTAATCAGCAAATCTAAACTCTTTGTGTTTGCATGACTTTTTATTAGCTCATCGATCCGCGCTGGCCATTAGTTGTAGTTGCGTTAACGGATTGGAAGAATAAACGCAGCGCTGGAAGGATTGCCAATTTGTCCAGAGAGAGGCCAAAGTTAAAAAGTAAACCTGTGAGTTAATTTAAAAAATGGCTTTTTATTTTTGTTTTTAAGAAACGTATATAAACATTGATATGTTTTTATGATAATCGAAAGATAGCACTGGAGCAGTTGATTGTGTGTGTGTGTGTGTGTGTGTGCGCGCGCGCGTGTGTGTGTGTGTGAGAGAGAGAGAGAGAGAGAGAGGGACGGTGAAGAAGACGAGAGTGAAATTAAAAATTGAGAAGGAAATGAATGAGAGACAGAACGTAGAGAGAAGGAATAACAAATAATGAAAGATTGATTGAAAGTAAAAGCGAATGGAGAACGTGTGAAAACGAGTGATAGAATCAGTAAGAAAGTAGTATGTGAGAAAGAGAAAAAAGTGATAGAGTCACTTAGAAAGTGGTATATGAGAAAGAGAAAAAAGTGATAGTCAATGAGAAAGTAGTATGTGAGAAAGAGAAAAAAGTGATAGAGTCACTTAGAAAGTGGTATATGAGAAAGAGAAAAAAGTGATAGTCAATGAAAAAGTAGTATGTAAGAAAGAGAAAAAAAATGATAGTCAGTGAGACGTAGGATGTAAAAAAGAGAATAAAGAGTTAGAGTCAGTAAGAAAGTAGTATGTAAGAAAGTAGTATGTAAGAAAGAGAAAACAAGTGATAGAGTCAGTAAGAAAGTAGTACGTAAGAAAGTAGTATGTAAGAAAGAGAAAACAAGTGATAGAGTCAGTAAGAAAGTAGTATGTAAGAAAGTAGTATGTAAAAAAGCGAAAACAAGTGATAGAGTCAGTAAGAAAGCAGTATGTAAGAAAGTAGTATGTAAGAAAAGAAAACAAGTGATAGAGTCAGTAAGAAAGTAGTATGTAAGAAAGAGAAAAAAAATGATAGTCAGTGAGACGTAGGATGTAAAAAAGAGAATAAAGTGTTAGAGTCAGTAAGAAAGTAGTATGTAAGAAAGAGAAAACAAGTGATAGAGTCAGTAAGAAAGAAGTATGTATGAAAGAGAAAACAAGTGTTAAGAGTCAGTAAGAAAGAAGTATGTAAGAAAGAGAAAACAAGTGTTAGAGTCAGTAAGAAAGAGAAAAAAAGGGGAATTTACAAACGAGCCAGAATGAAGAAGTGAAATAAATAAAATGAGAAATAAAGATAAATGGTAATAAATATAGTATAAATAGATAATGATTGGGGGATAAACGAAGAAGTATAAACAGACATTAGTGATGTAAACATTTGAAGGAAATAGTTTAGTAGTCCAGGAGAGACATATACAAAAGAAAGTTCTATATTTAGCGATGGAGAGATTGAGTGGTAAAGAGTTAAAGAAAGAGTTAAAGTGAGAGAAAGAGAGAAAGAGAGAAAGAGAGGCAGAGCAATTTTTAAAAAAAGATAAAACAAACAACGCGAACGTATGTATGTATGTGTGTGTTTGAGAGTGAGAATGAACGAGTAAAGAAATAGCAGACCGAAAATATAGAAATGCAGAATTAAAGACAAACACATGGATAAAATGTTCTGTGCAGACATACATGTATTTGATCTTCTATAGATATTCCATTCAGTGCTATATATAGATCAAGAAACAGAGAGCAAGCTGCCAAACAATTATAAGCTGGCAGAATGTACAAAGGCTATGGGTAGTTCGGAGCAATAACACGGAACAAGCTCATTAAGAAGGTGTTGACTGTTTGCTGAGGGTGCTGGGTGTTTTAGACGTAGGACGTCGGTCTCAGGACATGAATGACTCTGGTTCAAATCCAACTAGAAGCGGTGATTTTCTCAAAATAGGAAAAGTGAATCCATGGCTTCTGTATAACGTTCTACACCTCCATCCACCCCACCCACCTTCCTGAGCTCTTGGGCAGTGATATCCGATATTTAGTTATGGAAGGCCTCAGGTATCACTGTAAAGGAATTAAAATCTATAAATGCTAAACCGCCCGTGCCAGTGGAATTATCCGAATTACTAACTCATCTCCCAAACAAAGAAAAGTAGGTGTAGTCCCCATCATAACACACGTCAAAAGACATAAGGCGATACCGCACAGAAAGTGAACACAACCTGTCAAACGATATCATTATTCATCGTAAGCAATAGGAATATTGAAACACGATTAAACTGGATGAAACGCACAGCTCACGGTGTGCACAGAGCACTTAACTCAGTAGCTCATGCAACAAGCCAGACTTGGAATATGAGGAAACTGCAACAAAGGAACACTTTTCATACATAGTCTTTAATGGTTCCTGCAGCCTATCCACCATATTGACCGGAAATTCACGTCCTACAGAAAATGATGATCGTCATATTTTTTTTTTTTTATGTATAGCGCTTGATGATGTTAGGACATCGTTTTTGACTCCAAATCCGAACTTATGAAACACTGTTAGTCATCGAATTATCCCCGTCGCACATCAAACAACAGACTGTAGGATCTCCCTGTAATGTGAATTTGTGAAATTATAAACCAGTTCACATGTCTACTCTCTATCTCACAGTAACTCTCTTGAATCTAGACAACATCCCTCCTAACATAAAACTCGAGGAGTCAACCCGCTACTGCAAAGTCATGAACAAAGCTCCGTCATTTCGTCTTTCGTCATTAGCAAATGGCCGGTCTAGGAATATAGGATCAGCCATCATGATGACGTAGCACACACAACAATGGTTGCGCCCATAAATTATTCTAGTGAATGCAGCCAAAAACGCACGAAACACAGTGCAAATTCCCTAAAGTGAAACCGTCGGTTCACTTGGCAGAGTAGTCCATATTAATGAGTTGTAACATGTAAATAATTGGCGTTAAACAATTCCAACGACGACCTTTGAAAGGCGCCCAATGTGTTGACGTAAACCGCATATCAACTATAGACGGGGGAAGGTCGCATTCACAACACTTGACTTGTCAAAGAGGAATATTGTCCAGTGTACGACTCCGCATCATCGGTGCAAA
The DNA here is from genome assembly GCA_032433765.1 of Megaustenia siamemsis. Lineage (NCBI taxonomy): Eukaryota > Metazoa > Mollusca > Gastropoda > Stylommatophora > Ariophantidae > Megaustenia > Megaustenia siamemsis. The sequence continues at coordinate 8,805,884 of JAVIAB010000073.1, forward strand.
TTTGTTAAGTGGAATCAATGTTAAGTCTTGTCGGAAAAGGGTAATAAACAGAGGTCCCGTGTGCACTCGCGCATGTTAAAGTTCACTTGGAAGACAAAATCGAAAAGAGAAGGTTATAAATATGTGATTCCTTTCGAGCCGTAACCGGCCCATAGGGCGTAGACCAAGATACACCTTCTCCTATATGAATTTTTGTTCTAGCAGTTTTCTTTTAAAGATATTTTATTAAATCTCGCCATCTGTCTCTGTTCTGTGCAAGCAGTTCTATCTCATTGAGGGAGCCGATTCCTGCTGCTCTTGCCTCTCTCATCAATGTTCTTCTCAGTGTCTCCCTGGGTCTTCCTCTTTTTCTTTTACCTGTTGTTTCCCATATGAGGGCTTGCTTTGCTATTCGATTATTATCTCTTCTCATCACATGTCCAACGTATGACCATCGTCTTTTCTTTATTACTGAAGATATTAGTGGTTGATTGGCGATTTCTCTAATTTCCTCGTTTGTTTTGAATTCGTTCCATTCTATACCAAGTATTTTCCTTAGACATTTATTTTCGAATGCGTTCAACTTTGTTTCTATATCTCTTGTTGTTTTCCAGCTTTCACACGCATACGTAAGGGTTGATAGTACATTTGATTTGAATAGCCTAAGTTTTGTGTTTGTGCTAATGAGTTTTGATTTCCACAACTTTTCAAGGCTTCTGAAAGACATTGCTGCTTTAGCCAGTCTGATTCTAATTTCTTTGCTCGTATCCCCTTCTCGATCAATGTGACTTCCAAGATAGATAAAGTGATCGATCTCTTCTACTGGTTTGTTTTCCATGTATATTTTGTCACTTGTTGGAATTAAACTTTTCATGACTTTAGTCTTTTCATGATTGACCTCAAGCCCAATTTTGCTGGCTATTGATGATAGTTCATTTGTGTTTTCCTGCATCGTTTTTATCTGACTGCTGATGAGAACTATGTCATCAGCAAAGTCGAGGTCCTCCAAATGGTCTCCTTGTATCCATTCGATGCCTTTATTACCAGTGCAGCATTTCTTCATTATGAAGTCCATAACAATTCCAAATAACAAGGGCGATAAAATACATCCTTGTTTACCCCCAGTTTCTATTGGGAAACATTCGCTCAGTCCTTCCTCTGTTCGAACTGCACATGTGTAACCATCATACATGTCTTTGATAATATTTATGATTTTTGATGGTAAACCATATTGCTTCAGAATTTTCCACAAAGAATCTCTATGAATACTATCAAATGCTTTTTTGAAGTCGATGAAGTTAAGTACAAAAGGTTTTTGCTTTTCAATATGTTCCTCCAATATAAGTCGTAGAGTGAAAATGTGGTCAAGACAGCTTCTCCCTTTTCTAAACCCAGCCTGTTCTTCACGCATTACTGTATCTATTGAATCCTTTATTCTATTTAGGATGATTTTACAGAATAACTTTGAGGCAACTGACAAAAGTGTCACGCCTCTCCAGTTGTTACAATCTCTAAGATTGCCCTTTTTTGGGATCTTAACAATGATTCCTTTTTTCCATTTATGAGGCGTCTTCTCTGTTTTCCAAATGATGTTGAACATTTTTTGGAGATGTATTAAATTATGGCTATCAATTGCCTTGAGGATCTCAGCTGTTAACTTATCCTCTCCAGCAGCCTTGTTATTGGTCATTAGCTTTAAGGTGGTTTCTATTTCACTCAAGGTGAAGTCATCTAAATTTACATCTAATTCTGCTGCTGGTGTTTCAGCTTCAAAATCTATTAAACTGTGAGGTAGTGGACGGTTAAGAATTTCTTTGAAGTGTTCTGCCCAACGGGCTTTTATGTCTGCGCTTGTTGTTAGCATTAATCCAGATTTGTCTAGAATTGGTGTTCCACTGGATGTATAGGTGTTTGTCAGCATCTTTTGTACTGTATAGAGAGTTCTGCTGTCTCCTGTAATTGCAGCTGTCTCTGCTTTCTCTGCCAAGTTGTCTATATAAGCTCTTGTATCTCTTCTTGCCGAACTTTTCACTTTGTTGTCTAATTCTTTGTATGTTGCTTTTGCCAGAACCTTTCCAAGATCTGTCTTTACATTAGTCACGGCTCTCTTTGCTTCTCTTCTTTCTTTGATGTATTTCCATGTGGTGTCTGAGATCCAAGCTCGTTTTTCCATTTTCTTCAGTCCGGCACTTGCTTCTGCTGCTGTCATTAGTATTTTGCTCTGTGAGTCCCACATTTCATTGATATCTAAGTCTATTTCACCGAGTGCTGAATAACAATTACTTAGCTCTATGTTAAACTTTTCCTTTATGGCTTCATCTTTCAGTTTATGACTATCAATTTTATGTGCAATTGACCTCTTCTGTTGGTTTCTAAATTTTAATCTTATTTTCCCAATGCACAGGTTGTGGTCACTATTAACATCAGCACCTCTGTAAGCTCTTACATCTATTAATGATGATCTGAATTGTTGTTTAATACATAGGTGGTCAATTTGATTTGATGTTCTATCGTCAGGAGATATCCATGTTGTTTTGTGAATATTTTTGTGTGGAAATAATGTCCCACCTATAACTAAATTTTCTATTAAACATAATTCTATTAATCTTTCTCCATTCTGACTTGTTGTATTACAGCCTTCTCTCCCCATCACATGTTCCACTCCTGCGTTATCTTGTCCTACTTTGGCGTTGAAGTCTCCCATTACAATTAAAAGATCGTGTTTTGGTATTTTGTTTATAAGTTGTTGCAGTTGGTTATAAAAAACGTCCTTAACTTCATCATCAGCTTCGTTAGTAGGCGCATAACATTGAATATATATGTTATATATATTATAAATATGGCGGGGGAGAATTGAAAAAAAAAATAGAAAAAATGACATGTTTTAATCTTGACGTAATTGATGGAGGACACGAATTTGAAATAATTGTTGTCGTCCATCAATTACCTCAAGCTTTAACCATACCTAGGGTTCGATCCCATTCGACGACTTCCGGGTTAACCCAGCCTTAAATGGATACCGGATTTTTGTCTGGGAAAGTAAAGCGGCACGGGCGTAATACCGACCACATTACCCCAAAAATCATGTGCTGAAGGTTTTTTAAAATTTATGATCACTAACACCATATTCCCTATACGCCACTTGGCGTGACAGGGGTACTTTACTTTTTTCTACTTTAACCATACCATTGTACCTTCCTTGTGCCCTTCCCTCATCGCGGAGGGCATTGATGATGTCCGACCGATCCATTGGTTGACTGTCTTCAGCGACAGCACAGCTAACCAACTGTCCGCTCTTTCATATCTCCGTACTCCCGCATGTCCAATGATGTAATACATAAGGTGTGAAACAAATGTTCATAAATTATCGATTACCAAAAAACATAAATAATGCTTAATTAACACAATTATATGGGAATATTTATAGAAACCAACAAGCAAGAAAAAAAAAGATATAGCCTTTGGCGTCTTAACAGACGTTTGGTAGTAAGCAATTACAAATTACTAGTTTGGTTTGAGCCCATTATCTCTTATATTGGATGCTGTCTTACTAAAGGCCTATCATGTGACTGAGTCTGCCATTATTGTAACGATAGACCCACTTGCACAATAATAAACAAACAAAAATTCTTTTGTGATTGCTGATCTCATCTCCTTTCTACTACGCTTTGTATCTTTTGATTTTAACATCTCTTTTTTATTATATTGTTTTGACGTTTTTATTATGTTTATTTTTCATGTGCTACGATCTAACGCGGAATATTCCCTGTTTTTTCTTCACTGATGGAGAATTCCTCCAATGGAGCCCAGTGTACTACATCACTGGTCTGCCCTTTGATCTATTTCCTCCCTTTAGCTCCCCATACAAATGTATCTTCTGGGAGTACGATTACTGGCTGATTTCTTCATACAACGGGACCAACTTGATCTCCGACTCCTAAGGGTTGCTATAATGGATGGGAATTTGACTCGTTTGAAGACGATAGTGTTGGTTACCTTCTTTAACCATTGGATAGAAAATATCATTTTATATACGCACTCAATATCTGACAGATTAAATACGACATGGACGATTTTTGTGTGCCAAAAAGCCAGGCAATTAAGTCAATAATCAGTCAAGCGGATCCACAAATCAACGTCAATTATAGTCAGCATGCACTCGTTTCTGCGTTCTGGTAAATAGAAAATCGTGGAAACGATGACATTCTAGGTCTTATCTACCAGATTAAAATATAAGCAAATGTGTGTTCTGTGTGGCAAGAATTAGACTTGGCATCAGCGGAGATATGCACTTTCTTAAAATAAACTTGCAAGACTGCTACTTGTAATTCCACGTTGCTTAATCTTGTGTTGCAAGATAATATATATTGAGATATTCTATTTGACGATTAGTCGTTGAGTAATACAGGAATAACAGCCGCAAGCCACAAATATATAATGCAATGTGACACAATTGCTAAAAATGATTAATTAGATGCAGTTATAGACAAGAAATAAACTCAACTCAGCAACAAGTGTAATTTGTAAAAGAGTTATATAACATGATGTCTACAAATGTATTTTCAATAGTTTCTAGAGTTGAGTGTATAGATCATGCTTTGAATGGACGCCAGCTAGCGTGATTGTTACAGGTCTAGAGTTGTAAAATATTACCCATCAGTCGAGGGCAAAGAAACAAGCTGTGTGAACACATATCCGTTATTTCTCCACAGAAGAACTTAAATATTTCTCTCTATCTCTCTCTGCGATCAAGACTCAATCAGAGTAGGATTGCAGACTCTCTCATGAAGTCAGCTGTCTGTTTAAGTGAATCGATTGCCCCATATAGTTTCTCCTCCAGGGAGGTGTGCGTGGACCACATTGCTCTTCTCAAGTCTGTGTAATGGGGGCAATCCTGTAGAACATGTTTTGTAGTCATATTGTCCAGTGTACAGTGTCATAGGCTTGTTGTACCTATTTTGAATTTGGTGAACATGTGATTTCTCATTCTATTGTGGCCTGTGCGTAGGCGAAGCATGATGACTTGATCCCTCCTTGATAGTTGGTGGTATCTGTCACTCTCGTTATGCTTTGGATGTTCTCGTTTCCCTTTTTCATGGAACTGACCCTTGAGGATGGATTTGGCTTCATGATAACTGAGCGGATGGTTCTCTTGTGGTAATCTCCCTCCCTCTTTAGCTAATTTGTCTGCGCGTTCGTTCCCGTGTATGTTACAGTGTGAAGGTATCCACTGAATGACTACTCTCTGGAAGTTATTGTATAGTTGGTCCAGAGTTGTTCTCAAGTCATCTAGTTCATTGTTCTTGGGGCTTTTTAGAGCTGATAATACTGACAGTGCATCAGTCAGAATCACCAATTTATTGTGGATGTTATTTGTGTGTTGAGTAGCCAGTGTTGCAGCATCTCTGATGGCCTCAGTTTCTGCTTTAAAGTTGTTTGATAATTTTCCAGTAGCTATTGACTTGGTGATCTCGTCCTGATTATTCAGCATCAAGAACCCACATCCCCGTCCATTTCTGGTGGCACTTGTAGCAGAACCATCTGTGTATATGTGGGACCAAGAGTCCTGTGGGTAGGTGTCGTAAGGGTTGTAAACCTGTTACTGTTTCTAGAGTCTTGATAGGTGTAGATTTCATAGCACCAGTGATGATACGGGCAGTTTGGTTCTGTGTTCTGTTAATTTTGCTGAGGTGTGTTTTGGAAGCCATAGCCCAGGCTGTGACTCCGTACTCTAGAACTGGTCTGACTCTTCCTACGTATAGTCTTTTCAAAATATTGCAGTCTGCCCCCCCCCCCCGTTCCTGCCAATTTCTACATAATATTTGTTCGTTTTCTGGCTTTTATCCTTGTTCTGTCTATCTGATTTTTCCAAGTCATTCTGCGATTCATGGTGACGCCAAGATATGTTGAGTTTTGGTCAATAGGGAGTGTACGGTCTTTTATCTTCAAGTTTGCAGAGAGTGTGTTTCTTGATAGGCTGAAAATTGTATATGTAGTTTTTCTTTTGTTGATTGGTAAGAACCACGTGTTCGTCCTCTTTTCAAGTTGACCTAGGGCATCTTGCATCCTGGGTCCAGCTACCGACATACTTTCCTCGCGAGCCCATAACGTCAGATCATCTGCGTATATTGCTGAGTGTATTCTGGGTGGAATGTCCATTACGATGTCATTTATGAAAATTAAAAAGATTGTCGGGGACAAGACTCCGCCTTGTGGGACACCTTGTTCGATAGCGACCTACTTACTACCTTAGTTGACCTTCAACTTGTACTCTGGCCGTTCTATCCTGAAGGTATTGAGAGACCCAATTGAATAAACGACCCTGGATGCCAAGTCTAAAAAGCTTGTTGTTTAAACCCTCTCTCCAAACCCATCAAAAGCCTTCTCCATGTCGACCCACACTGCCAGTGTGTGTTTCTTTTCTTGTAGAGCATCCTTTATTTCCTGTGCAATGTAGGTGACTAGGTCTTCAGTTGATCTGTCCTGACGGAAGCCACTTTGTTGTGGTACGATTTGTTGTTTTGTCTCCAAATGCCACATAAGTCTTCTGTCTTCTGTTTACCAGTCTTTCCATGAGTTTACTCAGGCAGCTCAGTAGGCTAAAATATAAATAGTACTTAAATAACACATTATATGCTCTCTCTCTCTCTCTCTCTCTCTCTCTCTCTCTCTCTCTCTCCTCTCTTTGCGACTGATGCCTACAGCAATAACATATGTTCAACTTTTATGTTAACAAAAATGGCGATACCAGTTATATATAACTGTAATTAATGACATCGGTGGCATTGTTCTGGGCAGTCAGCCATTAAGTGAACAACTGTTGCCAACGTTTGCTGTAGTTCATGCAATTAAAGAACAACATATTGTTGAACAAATATGAACCTCTAGCTCTGATGTCAACACAGAGCGTGTGATGTATGGCCTGAGCATCCAGATAACTGTTTTGTATTGAAATAAATTGTTGAACCATGAAAGAAAAATGTATGTACAATCATAGAATTTATATTTCCGGTGTGATTATCTCCGAGATAATCAGAGCGCTTGGCCGTGCGGCTAAAACCTCTGTTTCGCTGGCTGAAAAGCCGGGGTACGGTGTTCGAAACCCGCGGTAGACAGAAATGATTTTTTCTAACGGGAGTGAAATAAAAATCCTGAGTCTCTCACGTCATGACGACTGCTTTGATCAAGCGGTCCTTATTCCTATGGTTCTATCGTGAGCCTCCCGGACATACACCATCAAGGTGTGTAATGATTTTTTCAGCGCCCGAGTCTTGTGATCAACTTGGCTCTTTGACCTGTTTCATGATGAAGAAATCATGACAAAATTATGACATGCCATGAGCTGGTAGAATGGTCGTACTTGTACATGCATGTATATCCTGGTACTAAATGGAGACAACATTACCAGAACTGGAAAACTTGAAACTGATTATCTTACCAATTCTTGATTTATCACATTTCTGTTGCTGCAAAATTGATATCACTACCACTGCTCTACGTTCTAGCCAGTGAGAGGTTTAGACCCAATCACATGTGAGGCAGACACATAATACAACAATACGTCATTTCCTGTGGTATTCTCAGCTTCTCTGGAGTCGGGTCAAACGCTACAAACATTTTCGTCATTGTCAGGCTAGGATTTAACGACAGCATCAACATCTACTCTCTGGGATGTTTCTAATCTCAACGATCTGGTCCAGACTTAACACTAATGGTCAGCACTGTATTCTTGGTGTTCAGTCTTTCATTGACAATGTTCAGTGAACAAATAAAAATATGAGGAAAAGGGTGGTCTTAGAAGTAAGATCCGAAACTATGATAAAGACAAATAATACAACCTCAGTACAGTTTGCGTTGAAACAGAATAACCTGTCTTGTCATGTAAGCGGGGATCGAGAGGAAGACAGCAACCAGTACTCGGAAGTCGAATGTGTTGGGACGAATGCTATATATGATGAATATTGCAGTGAAATGTAAAGCACAGCACGGCTTAAGTACGCCAATTTTAGGGACGTTTATGTAAGAAGGGCAATCAAATGTTACAACTAAAGAAACAACAAACAAAGAAACAACAAACACAAAGAAGCATGTATATCCCGCCACATGATTGAGAGCTTCCTTGTTTGTCTTCCTGTCCTTAAATCAAATTGTCCATACTTTCCAGCAGATCCACACTTCAATGGCTTCCACTTTCTGCTCCGTTTTCGTATTATTGTCTTTGTTTCTGCACCATACTGGAACGTTTAGTAAATACAGCATTTTTCTATTCGTAATTTTAGTTCTGATGTTATTTGATGGACCTATGCTAAACGTATTAATACTATAACCTGGGGAAGGTATAATACATACATATATGTATACATATTTACGGAATGTACAAGTGTATGAAATAAATACTCCTTTAACGATATTATAAAATATTCATCCGCTAATTTTAGATAATGTCTTGTAATATAATTGATGTTAATATTTTGTGATAACTGCGAACTTTTTCATAAAGAAAACCGCCACAGGAGTCTTCAAAGATAAATAGCGGACAACGTATTTCTTGGAGGTCGAAGAATGGAGAAAACGAAAAAAAGAATGATGGACCCAGGACATAGTAACTTCTTATAAACTGTTATAAAGGCCTCGATTATCACTGCAAATGAATTAAAATCCATAATTGCTCAACCGCCTGTGCCAATGGAATCATCCGAATTACTAACTCAACTTCCAAACAAAGAATGGTAGCTGTAGACCCCATCATAGGAATCTCAGCACACACCAAAAGATATAAGGCGAAACTGCACAGAAAGTGAACACAGCCAACTCTTCTTTGTCATACAATATCGTTCATCGTAAACAATCGGAATATCGAAACATGATCAAAACTGGTGAAACACACAGCTCACGGTGTGCACAGAGCACTTAACTCAGTATTTCATGATAACGTTACATATGCCGAGTATGAGAGATTGTGTCTTTCTTCTGCTGTGTCCTAATGAGGATCGAACTGACATTTCAACTTGCTTGCTATGCCTGGGCCAATAATATAGAGATAATGCTTTGCCCAAAACGCACTACCCTCCTCTCGTCTCCTCTTTGAAGCGTTCCAAAGGAGGGGCTAGGTCATTACGTTCGGAAACAAAATTCAGGTGCAGGGGATGTCAGAAGATGGATAATACACCACTGACTGCCTTAGGGTCCCTCCCTCAAAAAGCGAGACAGGTAAATCAATGAAAAATAAAGAGAGGGATAAGAGATGAAATGATGAAACGAAAAAGATATGTGTAACATATCTGATGATAAAAATAGATTATATGTGTGTGGGATGCAAGCCTTCTTGTTTTGGTAACGGCATCTATTTTAATTTAGCGTTCAATTTGCACATAAAATTACCAGTTACAGATCAAGCATTTTTTTTTTTATTTCTTTCTTCAGCTTTTACCTCTAACGAAGTCCCTAGAGACTATGAACTGAATTTTGCGTGTTAATCCATTTTTTCCAGGCAGACGTTGCACAGGGGTCCCTCGCCGTACAGGCAGATAACTCCGACTTTGGAGGTACTCATATTTTTTCCGTCCATGCCGGGCGTCGCTGCTGAGAACAGGGTTGGTTGCCGCAGAGTGAAATCATAAATAAAAATCCGGTGTAGCCGGGATTTGTTGAACCCACAACCTCTCTGTCTCGAGGCCGGTGTCTTACCTCGAGACCAACCAGTCCCCCAAAATGTTTCCGCGTGGTCAATTACTTGATACACAACATACACTCTGATACAGTTCCCAGTTACAGACCAAGTATTTGGTACACAACACACACTCTGATAAAGTTCACTGTTACAGACCAAGTACTTGATACACAACACACACTCTGATACAGTTCCCAGTTACAGACCAAGTATTTGGTACACAACATACACTCTGATACAGTTCCCAGTTACAGACCAAGTATTTGGTACACAACACACACTCTGATACAGTTCCCAGTTGAAGACCAAGTACTTGGTACACAACACACACTCTGATACAGTTCCCAGTTACAGACCATGTATTTGGTACACAACACACACTCTGATAAAGTTCACAGTTACAGACCAAGTATTTGGTACACAACACGCACTCTGATAAAGTTCACAGTTACAGACCAAGTATTTGGTACACAACACACACTCTGATAAAGTTCACAGTTACAGACCAAGTATTTGGTACACAATCATCATCATTGAGTGCCGTCTCCGCAACGAAGGTTGGCTACCATGGAGCGCCATTCTGCTCTATCTCTTGCTTTGATGGTGCAGGTTGTCATCGGTTGATTTGTCCATCTTTTGATGTTACTCGTCCATGTTAATCTTGGTCTGCCTCTGCCTCTTTTACCTTGTATTTTCCCCTCCAGGATCACTTTCAGTAGGCTGTTGTGTCTTTTAACATGGCCTAAGAATCGCATTTGTCTTGTTCTAATTGTGTTCAGAAGTTCTCTTTTCATTTTTAGTTGTTTTAAGACTTTGTCATTTGTTTTCTTTTCCTTCCATCCAATTCTACCTATTCTTCTATATATCCACATTTCAAAGGCTTCAATTCTCTGTTCTGTTTTCTTGTCTAATGTCCATGTTTCAGCACCATATAGGAATATTGAGAAGATGTAACATTTTGCTATTCTTAGTTTTAGCTCTGGTGTTATTTGTTTTGATGTTAGTATGTCCTTCATGACATTAAAATTACTTTTTGCCATTTCTATTCTTTTGTTTATTTCAGTTGTACATTTTCCATCACTGGTTATAGTATGTCCAAGGTAGTTATAGTTCTGAACTGTCTCAAGGTCTATTCCTTCAATTTTGATATCCACTTGTGGGTTTTGAGTATTTTCTTTGTTTATGATCATAGTTTTAGTCTTTTTGATATTCATATCTAGTCCATATTTTTTGCTTGTCGTGTTTATTTCATTAAGTAATTGTTGTAGGTCTTTAGGATTTTCTGCTAGTAGTACAGTATCGTCAGCATATCTTAGGTTATTGATTATCTTTCCATTAATTTGTAGGCCTGGCATCTCTATGATGTTTTTAAAGATTTGCTCAGTGTATAGATTGAACAAGCTTGGTGATAGGATGCATCCTTGTCTTACTCCTCTTTTTATATCAATGGGTGTAGAGAACTCTTTGTTATATTTTATTATTGCTGTTTGCTCCCAGTATAGATTGCATATTAGTCGTATATCCATGTCATCTAGATGTATCTCTTTTAGGCATTCTATAAGTTGTTTGTGGTGTACTCTATCAAAAGCTTTGGTGTAGTCTATGAAGCAGGCATATATTGGTTTGTTTACTTCTGTGTATTTTTCGATTAATGTTCTCATGCAGAATATGGCTTCTTTTGTCCCGCTATTTTTCCTAAATCCAAATTGCTGCTCATCTAATTCAGTATTGATTTTATTCTGAATCCTTCCTTGTATAACTTTTAGCAAGACTTTTGTAACATGGCTCATTAGGCTTATTGTTCTAAAGTCACTGCATTCAACTGCACCATTCTTTTTAGGCAATGCAATGAAAGTTGATGTTTTTAGTTCATTTGGTATGTATCCTGTGTGGTATATGTCGTTGCATATGTCTGTAATCACTTCAATGCCAAAATCTTCAAGTGCCTGTATCATCTCTATCTGTATGCTTTCAGGTCCTGCTGCTTTTCCCCTTTTCATTGTTTTTATAGCTTTTTCCACCTCAGATTTTAAGATTTTATAGCCTGATGTACATTTTATAACTGGTTTCTTGTCCCTTTGATCATGAAATAGTTCTGTTATATATTCCTGCCATCTATCTATGATATCCTTATTGTCTGTTAGCATTTTTCCTTTTATGTCTGCAATGCATCCACCTTCTGTGGCTTTTTTATTTTTATTAGTCATTCTCTTTATTTCTGTGTACATTCCTCTTAGGTCTTGTTTGCTTTCCATAGTTTCTATTTCTCTACATTTTTGGCTGAGCCAGTCTTCTTTTGCCTTTTTGCACATTTTGCGTATCTCATTATCTATTTTATTGTATTGGGCAGTGTTCTTCGCTTGTCTCCTTTCTTCCATTTTTTCTAAGATGGTGTTAGTTATCCATTTTTGTTTTTTGTTCTTTTCTCTTTTGGGTAAGGTGTCGCAGGCTTTTTGTATGCTTTTCTTTATGCATTGCCATTTGGTTGTTACTTTTTCATCAGGATTTTCTCTTCTGTATTGTTCAATTCCTTCCTCTAGCAGCTTCTGGTATGTGTTCTTTACTTGTATTGTATAGGTATCTTTAATATCTTTTTGATTTAAAGCTGTTATGTCGAGTGGGTTTGTTGATGAATCAGATTTTTGCTTGTTTCTCTTTAGTTTGATTTTCATTTTAATCATTACAGGATTGTGATCAGAATTAATATCTGCTCCTGGGTAGGTTTTGGCTTTCTTTACGCTGTTACGGAACCTTTCTTTTATCATTATGAAATCTATTTGATTCCTCTTCCTATCTCCAGGGCTTTTCCATGTGTATAGTTTCCTTTTCTCTTGCTCGAAGTAGGTGTTACATATTATCAGCCTGTTTTCTTCACAGAATTGTATTAATCTTTCTCCTCTGTCATTTCTTTTTCCTAAACCATGATTTCCTATAATTGTCTTATATCTACCTTTTCCTACTTTAGCGTTCATGTCACCCATTACAATCAAGATGTCTGAAGATTTCACTTGCTTCATAACTTTATTTAGGTCTTCATAGTATGCCTCTATTTGTTCATCTGTGTAGTCTTGAGTAGGTGCATATGTCTGTATTATTGCTATGTCGAATGGTTTTGCTTTCAACTTGAGTAGTATAATCCTATCACTGTATGTCCAGTGGGTACTTATATATTTTTGTAGCTCTCTTTTTATCAGTATTCCTACCCCCCTTTGATGTTCTGTTGTGTTTCCTGAGTATATAAATGTATATTTTTCGTCTTCAATGTACCCACATTCCTTCCATCTAGTCTCTGATATGCCTAAAATATCTATATTTATTCGTTCTGCTTCTTGAATTAGATTTTCCAATTTCCCTTGTTGATATAGAGTCCTAACATTCCAAGTACTTATTTTAAGATCTTTCCTCCGACATAAGTTCGAATTTCTCCGACTCTCCATGGCTTCCTCTGGACTGGTACGTGATGAGGCTCCAATCTCTTTCACGGTGGTCAGCCATGTTCGTCTTTCGTGTTCTGAACATGCCTCTTGTGTACCACACACTTTGCTGTTTTCGCTTTCTGGGCCGTTGATCATTCTTGATTCCTCCGCCTCCATCCACCGTCACAGACTTTTCACATAAGGGTTGAACATACCCGTTTTTCCGTTGACATTTTTGTCAAACCATGTGCTTGCCTATCGAACCGCGAACACACAACACAAAGAAGAATAAATCATATTCCACTTAAATATCGGCAATCACAGTCCATCCCCACGTTAGAAGTAAAACATACACCAAACGGGAGAGTAGCAACACATAATTTCACAACTAGACTGTCGCGTAAATCATTTAAATATATCAGCAAGAGCCGAATTATAAAAATCGACTACACGAAGCCGCCATGACACCGGAAGTGTACACAATACACTCTGATAAAGTTCACAGTTATAGATCAAATGCATGGGCATATCACACACTCTGATAAAGGGCCCTGCCACATATAGAGCCATAAATACGATGTGCAATAACAGTCTTTGGAATACCCCGTCACTTATGTAATCGTCTTTCCTTTTCCTTCAGAGGTTAATGGACTTTATTTAATTTGGAAATGGGAGATAATAGCGTTGAGATTTTTAGAGATATCTTGTTTATGACTTAATCCTCCTGATTAGACCGGAAACGTTGAACAGCGCGTGGGGTTTCCCCTCGTTATAGAATCGAACCTCTAACAGCAATAACCGATCATTGATGGCAGTTCCAGGTCTAACAAGGTCGTGAGCTGCATCAGACGATCGGTAAGGCGACTCCAGAGCAACTACTTTCTTTATTGGGAAATTTATTTGTTTGTGCACTTTGAATAGCTGCCCTTGGTCAGGTATTGTAGCCTCACTCACACAACGTGAACTGGTGGTTTTGCAGGCATATAAGTGCTTCCTTTACTCAATTTACGTGTCATTCATATAACATAAAATGTTGTAAAGGTAAACAGCAATGTCTGAGTGCTAACGTTGTTCGCAGATACGAAGACAAAAATAGAGAAATGCCATATGGTAGGATGTTATGTCGTCCTCTTCTTCTGCCTTTCAGCTCCCTGTGGAACATAGGTCTTTAACAAACACTTTCAGCTCCCGATGGAGTATAGGTCTTCAACAAACACTTTCAGCTCCCAGTGCAGTATAGGTCTTTAACAAACACTTTCAGCTCCCAGTGGAGTATAGGTCTTCAACAAACACTTTCAGCTCCCAGTGGAGTATAGGTCTTCAACAAACACTTTCAGCTCCCAGTGGAGTATAGGTCTTCAAGAAACACTTTCAGCTCCCAGTGCAGTATAGGTCTTCAACAAACACTTTCAGCTCCCAGTGGAGTATAGGTCTTCAACAAACACTTTCAGCTCCCAGTGGAACATAGGTCTTCAACAAACACTTTCAGCTCGCAGTGGAGTATAGGTCTTCAACAAACACTTTCAGCTCCCTGTGGAGTATAGGTCTTCAACAAACACTTTCAGCTCCCTGTGGAGTATAGGTCTTCAACAAACACTTTCAGCTCCCTGTGGAGTATAGGTCTTCAACAAACACTTTCAGCTCCCTGTGGAGTATAGGTCTTCAACAAACACTTTCCAGACCGTTCTGTTCCTTGTCACTGAAGATAATTCCACGTCTTTCCTATCCTCTTGATCTCTGCTTCCACCAGTCTTCTCCAAGAATATTGTGGTCATTCTCTGTGTCTTTTCCCCTGGGGATTCCAAAAAGTGTCTGTCGTGTAATACTCTCAGTTGACTTCCTCAGCGTGTGTACTATCCAGCCGCATCGTCCTCGTTATATCTCTTTGTACACTGGTGTTTGACTGGTACTTTCCCATAATTCTACATTAATGATCTTGTCCTACCATTTCCAGCCTTTTATTCTGTCCAAGCATCCATTAATGAATGAAGGATATATACATACTGGAAAAAAAACACACACTCTGTGTCAATATTATTATTTAACCTGAAGCCAGGTGAAGTACACGGAGTTTAATTATGTAAGTGTAACCTAGAAAACAATAATGACAAGATAGGGAATTAGTCAAGGAGAGAAAGAAGAATGCATGTAAGAGAATATTAATGAATTTGAGAAAATGTGAAAACGTAGACAAGCAATGAAACATGTCGGCTATTGAGTTCATTGTCACTGACGTGGCTGAAAGTATCTTGTGAAAATATGCACAATGTGTCAATAACCTTGACCTGATTCGTTCAACACCCAAAAATGCTTGACATTCTCCGCCAGCTGTTCTGCTCTCAACATTCACTCTGAAAAAATAACGTGACAGTTACAAGTTAACAAAGAGCGTTTTATGCGCATTTATATCTGCAAAAGTATATGTGCTTTCATTACTAACGCATTTTGTTACAATTTCTCTCTCTCTCTCTCTCTCTCTCTCTCTCGCTCTCTATCTATCTATCTATCTATCTATCTATCTATCTATCTATCTATCTATCTATCTATCTATCTATCTATCTATCTATCTATCTATCTATCTATCTATCTATCTATCTATCTATCTATCTATCTATCTATCTATCTATCTATCTATCTATCTGTCTGTCTGTCTGTCTGTCTATCTATCTATCTATCTATCTATCTATCTATCTATCTATCTATCTATCTATCTATCTATCTATCTATCTGTCTATCTATCTATCTATCTATCTATCTATCTATCTATCTATCTATCTATCTATCTATCTATCTATCTATCTATCTATCTATCTATCTATCTATCTATCTGTCTGTCTGTCTGTCTGTCTATCTGTCTGTCTGTCTATCTGTCTGTCTGTCTATCTGTCTGTCTGTCTGTCTGTCTGTCTGTCTATCTATCTATCTATCTATCTATCTATCTATCTATCTATCTATCTATCTATCTATCTGTCTGTCTGTCTGTCTGTCTGTCTGTCTGTCTGTCTGTCTATCTGTCTGTCTGTCTATCTATCTGTCTGTCTGTCTATCTGTCTGTCTGTCTATCTGTCTGTCTGTCTATCTGTCTGTCTGTCTATCTGTCTGTCTGTCTGTCTGTCTGTCTATCTATCTATCTATCTATCTATCTATCTATCTATCTATCTGTCTGTCTGTCTGTCTGTCTATCTGTCTGTCTGTCTATCTGTCTGTCTGTCTATCTGTCTGTCTGTCTATCTCTCCTTCTTCTTTTTAACACTTCGGATGTCGAGGAAGATACAAAGTTCTTGTTCTTACATTCCAGGTAGCTCTAAACACTAACAATTGCTTCTGTTGTAGTTTTTCTGATGTTGTTGCTCAAATGTATTCTGTGTCTGCTTCTAACGCTGTGCCCTTTTCCTCCTTTCTTGTATGCCTTGTATGGTAGAGCATCACTATTTGTCATCAGATGTATCATCTTTGTATGTAATTCACAATTGGTTCTACAACAGCGCTTTCTATTAAAACTTCGTTTCTAACTTTGTCTATTCTGATCACTGCTACAGCCATCTCAAACTTATAATTAATTTCTGTGCTGACTTTCGTTTCTGACATTTTATAAGTGACCATGTTGTGTTACTACTGGTAACATAGTACTGTGATCAAAATGCGATGTTTCAGGTTTCTTTTGCAAATCACTGTCCACACTTAAGCAAGAATGAAAGGAAAATATGAAAAAAGAAATGCATTTTTAAAAAAGGAAAGAAGAAAGAAAGAAAGAAATTGCATAATTAAAACGGTGTCAGTGCATATATTACTTTTGTGCCATAGAACATTTGTACATACAATCTTCATGCTAACTTTGTATTAACAGTGCCATGCCTGGACTTAGGACCAATAACAAAATAACCACTATCGAGATGAAATGTATTACATAAATGAAAGAAAACAGTTTGAGAGATAAGATCAGACATGAAGTACTGAGACAAAAGCTAGGAATCACTACTGCTATATAATAGATAGAGAAACAACAGATAAAGTGGTTTGACCACGTGATAAGACAGAAAGACCAAAACACAATACAAGGAGCCTTTAAAAAACGTTCTTAGAACATGAGACTCAAGAGCCGACCACGAAAATATGATTGATGGAATATTATAAACACTGGGAAACATAACAGCAGCAAAGGTAAACATAAGAGCAAATGAACACATATTATATCTCCCCTGGACGCTGACAGGCGAATGTGGAAGTAAAGAAGAAGATAGACCATTTGGTTGATGATGTGGTCAAACTAAGCCAATACCATTTGCATTTTTCCCAGAAATATCCGGCATCCTTTGAAGGTTTGCTGAACTTAGAAGATGTCGATCGGATAGAACCTGTGACCTCTTGTCTACTGTAGACGATTTCACTACACGACTGTTCTATCACGGCTCCTTGCCTACGTTCAACGCAGGATTAATTATGCAACACTTTAAAGGAGATAGTGCGACACAACAACATCGACAAGTCAGACTTCACGGCAACACCACCATCATCAATTCCCATTCAGTACATCTTCAGACGCTGTTGAGAGATCAAGTGCTACGCCTGCACTGTTTATTTCATCAACACGCTGCACAGTGTCATGGAAGTCCTATTAATGCTTGATGAAAGCAGTCAACTGTTAGCGCGTCATTGTTTTGTCCCGACCAATCAGAAAACACGATATTGACACGTGATTTAATCGGAAGTTGGGCTTGAAGACAAGAAGCCGAAAAAACCTGATAAGATCGGAGTTATACACTTACGAGAACATTTACAAATCACATGGGAGTAAAAAAAAAGAAGTCACATGTTGAAGGTAACACAAACATAACTATCGAAATAACCAAATCGTGTGAGAATATAAAATAATATATTTTTTCTAATATCATATGTTGTGTTTGTCTATTTTCAACCACAGAAACATTATATTAGTGTGTGCTTTATCTACATTACGCAATTCACTATTTTCGTTTGCATAATTGATGACTTAGACTGTCCATGATGTAGCTCTTTTATCACATAATCATCAACAGATGCAAGATAAAATGAGCATACTTGATGAGAGATCACTACAACTGGGACTGAAAATAACTAAAGATAGGAACACAATTATGAGAATTAATACAGGTGGTAATAACCAAATAATGATATGGGAAATACCTCTACTTCACGTACGCTCTTACCTATAGCTGGTAGTAATATAGACTAAGAACGAGGGACAGAGAATGATGCCAACATAAGGATATCAAAAAATAAAGAGGAGCATTTGTTGCAATGGGTATATTGCATGGGTATATGGGTATAGGACATATGGAAATCCACCGAAATTAGTTAAATACAAAAATAAAAATGTTCAACTCCAATGTTAAGTCAGTTCTATTATATGGACGTGAAATATGGAGAACAAAAATGGCAATCAGGCAGATATATGTCTTCATTAATGGATGTTTGCGCAGAATAAAAGGATGGAAATGGCAGGACAAGATCACTAAAATAGAATTATGCTAAAGTACCCGTCAAATACAGGGAGCCGCGATAGCTCAGTGGTTAGTGAACTGGACTACAAAGGACAAGAGGTAGGTTTCGATCCCAACCGACGGCTTCCGGGTTCACCCAGCCTTAAATGGGTACCGGATTTTCTTCTGGAAAAGTAAAGCGTCACGGGCGTAATACCGACCACATTACCCCAAAAATCATGTGCTGAAGGTCTGTAAAATGTATGGTCACTAACATCATATTCCTTATACGCCACTTGGCGGGACGGGGCTCTTTACTTTACTTCATCATCATCATCATCATCATCATCAAGTTCCGGGCATGCTGGCGTAGGTGATCATGTCTCTCCACAACTTTCATCTCGGCCGCTATTTATCATTTCTGTTGTTAACCTTCTGCTAAGCCATTCTTGTAAGTTGTCTGCTATTTTTTCTCTTTGCTCCACTCTATCTTTTCTTCCCTCAATTTTTCCAGTTGTTACAATATATTCCAGCTGTTCTCTTCTCATTACATGGCCAAAAAATGATGATTGTTTCTTCCTAATATAGGAAATTAGCTCTCTTTTTGCTTTGACCTCTATCAGAACATCTTCATTACTCTTCTTAGCTGTCCATGGTACTCTCAACATTCTTCTTTAAAACCACATTTCTACAGACTCCAGTGATTTTCTTGTCTGTTGTCCTATTGTCCATGATTCGCATCCATATGTTAAGACTAGCTCTACGTAACATTTAAGAACTCTTTTTCTTGTTTCTATTGTCAAAAATGGAATGCATAGTATCTTCCTCATTTTTTGGAAAGCTACTTTTGCCTGAGCCATTCGGCATCTCGCCTCTTTTGTACATCTTCCGTCTGAGGTTAACAAAGTTCCCAAATATTTAAATTCATTTACCTGTTTTAATATTGTTCCACTTGTATTTATTTTGTCCGGTTAGCGCAATCGATAGGCGGTTGGCTTACCACGGCAACAGCCGGGGTTCGTTCCCTGGCGAGGACACCTGGGTTTTACTAATTCCCTAAAAATTAGTGGGAGCCGCGATAGCTCAGTGGTTAGTGAACTGGACTACTACGGACAAGGGGTAGGGTTCGATCCCAACCGACGGCTCCAGGTTCACCCAGCCTTAAATGGGTACCGGATTTTTTCTGGGAAAGTAAAGCAGCACGGGCGTAATACCGACCACATTACCCCAAAAATCATGTGCTGAAGGTCTGTAAAATATAGGGTCACTAACACCATATTTCCCTATACGCCACTTGGCGTGACGGGGGGTACTTTACTTTTTTTACTTTGTATTTATTTTGCACTGAGGTGATGTCTTTTTCTTTGTTGTTACCATTACCTCTGTCTTTTTGCTATTAAGGCTGAGTCCTTTATTTTTGCTTTCTGTCACTATAATGTCCAACATTTCTTGTAACTCATTTTCACTCTTAGCGATTAAGACTGTATCATCAGCATACTTAGATTATTTATATTATGACCTCCAATTATTCCAGGCATGTCCCTTATGGATCTTAAAATAATCTCACTATAAATATTAAACAAATCTGGTGACAGCACACAACCTTGTCTAACAGCCTGTTTTATTTATTGAAACATTCCTACTTGGTTTCCAGTTCTTATGGCCGCTGTTTGTTGCCAGTACATGTTCTTTATTATTCTTATATCTTTGCTGTCTACGTTTATGCTTTCTAAAATGTTGATTATTGCTTGGTGCTTTACTTTGTCAAATGCCTTGGTGTAATCTATGAAACATAGGTATAAATCTGTTTTCACCTCTATGGCTCTTTCTACTAAAGATCTTCTGATATAAATGGCATTGCTTGTTCCTTTATCTCTAACAAAACCACACTGTTCATCGCTAATTTCTGGACTGATTTTGTTTCGCACTCTTCGCATGATGATTCTTAGTAATATCTTAGTCATATGACTCATAAGGCTTATTGTGCGATGATTACTTTACTTACCTGTCAAATACCAGTGGATAATGAGATACAGTGAAGGCGCTGGCGCTGGAAAGGAAACGCTTTGACGAAGCCAACTAAGAGTATTACTGAACAGGCTCTTTTTGGGAATCTCAAGGAAAAATACAAATAGGAAAAAACCAACATTTTCTTGAAGAAGACAGATGAAAGCTGAGGTTAAAAAGAAGGGGAAGACGTGGAATAATCTTAAAAGAATGGCAAGATACAGATTAGCTTTGAAAGTGTTTGTTGAAGACCTATACTTGAAAGTTGAAAGGTAGAAGAAGAAGAATTGATAACGTAGATATAACATATATCATATTGTGGAATTATTTCCTTTCTTTTGTTATCTTGTTTTAGTGTAAGAATAAACTCCAAACTGGCAACCTATACATATTTTTAAGAATACAAGAAATGCGCTGGTCGATGCTGCACGTAAGGGACAGGTTCACTTTAGAAAGATTATCTTGAACCTCAAGTCACAACGTGATGTTCTTTTATTGAAAAGAAGCAAGAGTGTCAGCTTTGTTTTTTCACGCTGTGTGGCATTTGACGGTATGAGATAAAAGAAAGTTTTACAATGTCAGTGGCCAGGTATTTCAGGAATGTGCGGCCACATTTAATAGGCGGTGAGACAAAGCGGTTCCGTGTTTGAGTTCGTTAGCTCGCTCGTTGAACATTTCATGTACTCTGAAGCCATTGAGTGTGAGATAGATCTAGCAGATGTGCTGTACTCGAGTCATATCATCCAGTGTTCAATATAGAACAACAGAATGTGCTGTACTCGAGTCATATTATCCAGTGTTCAGTATAGTACAATAGAAAGTGCTGTACTCGAGTCATATCATCCAGTGTTCAATATAGTACAATAGAAAGTGTTGTACTCGAGTCATATCCTCCAGTGTTCCATATAGTACAATAGAAAGTGCTTTACTCGAGTCATATCATCCCGTGAAATATTTATATTCACTGTTATGTCTAGCTTCACTGATGAAATATTTATATTCACTGTTATGTCTACATTCACTGATGAAATATTTATATTCACTGTTATGTCTACATTCACTGATGAAATATTTATACTCACTGTTATGTCTAGCTTCACTGATGAAATATTTATATTCACTGTTATGCCTAGCTTCACTGATGAAATATTTATATTCACTGTTATGTCTACATTCACTGATGAAATATTTATATTCACTGTTATGTTTAGATTAGCTGTAAAAGGTGCTGGAAAATTAGTTCTTGAGTATGAGTATATGGCGGTGTTGGTTTATTTTTTACTTTCGAAATTATCGACTTGGGTGGTTACCATTCATTGTTGACATTAGCTTTATGATTGTTAGACCAACTGGTGTCAACTTCACATTCAATTTCATGAAAATGAACATGTAACATTCATAAAAGTTTTGTTTATTTTCTAAACAGATATTCGCCTTCAGTTTATATTAAACCTTCCAAATCATTCTACAATGTTATGGTTAAATTCAGATATCGCATAAAATGGTTGCCTTTGGTTATTAAAGCTTACATTCAGTTTTATTTTAACTACATTAATTTGTATGCAATGTGATGAAAGTTATACTCTGGCTACTAGTGTTAGCTGTTTAGTTAAGAGAAACATTGGTGCCAAAAAGTTCAAATGCTCTTTCTGTCACATCAACATCAGCATTTGGAGACATTGGAATGAATTAACTTTCAGAGACATCTATATTTTAGAGACATTTCAATGAGCTACATTTTAAAGACATCTATATTTTAGAGAAATTGCAATGAACTATTAACTTTCAGAAACAACTACATTTTAGAGACAATGCAATGAACTACTAACTTTCATCAGCATATACATTTTAGAGATATTGTAATGATCTACTAACTCTCATCAATATCTACATTTTAGAGATATTTTAAT
This sequence comes from Megaustenia siamemsis, assembly GCA_032433765.1. NCBI lineage: Eukaryota > Metazoa > Mollusca > Gastropoda > Stylommatophora > Ariophantidae > Megaustenia > Megaustenia siamemsis. The sequence goes on from JAVIAB010000073.1 coordinate 8,828,325, forward strand.
GATCTACTAACTTTCATCAACATCTACATTTTAGAGATATTTTAATGATCTACTAACTTTCATCAACATCTACATTTTAGAGATATTTTAATGTTCTTTTAACTTTTATCAACATCTACATTTTAGAGACATTACAATGAATTACTAACTTTCATTACCATTTACATTTTAGAGACATTGCAATGAATTACTAACTTTCATTACCATTTACATTTTAGAGACATTGCAATGAATTACTAACTTTCATTACCATTTACATTTTTAAGACATTGCAAGTAACTGTTTTTAAATATACGCACGATGAATGTTTGTAAATCATGTATGAATACATTCATACGTTTACACAAATGTTATGTTATTATTTTATTCATTAACTATACCACAATCGCAATCAATACGGACATGTATGTTCATCATAAATGACATATATAGCCACGACAACCTCGTGCCAACACAGTTAATGGCATCAACTACATCCATCCTTCCTTCCTTTTTCGTATCCCCCATTGTATATTCGTTGTCTTGTCTGTTTTGCGCAACAATAGCAACTACTATTTACCCAATGTTGTAAAAAATGCTGTGATATTTTGGAAGCTGTTTTGATAGCAGTTATTACTTACATCTTTGGTTACATTAGTGAATATGTCATTAACGCAATAGCTATCAATTTAACCATTAACGTTTATCAGTAAAATCAAACCTCTATTTATCACATTAATTGTATCCTTATAATTTATTTATCATCATGAACGTTTCTATCAATGATTAACAGTTTGGCCTTAGTGTCCATCAGACTATAACGTGTACGAGTGGACACTGCAAAAAGCCTGCTATATTTATATTAAGCGAACAATTTAGAAAGGAAATCCATATTATACAACCTCTATCTAACTTATCGCTCTATCATCAGTCTATGTGATCATCTCTATACTCAAACAAGTGATATTGTAGAGCGACTATCAACAACAGTTTACGACTTATAGAGCACAGCGCCTATTTTCTTGTATTTTTTGTCTCAAAGCGAAAAACTTGAAAGGTTCGAACAGAAGATCTGAAGAATGTGTCCAGATACCGTTTTTTGGGGGAAAGTTTAGTTGATACAACATACTTGAGTATGTCAAACCTACAACATACTTGAGTATATCAAACCTACATCATACTTGAGTATATCAAACCTCAACATATCTAAGTATATCAAACCTACAACATTTCTGAGTATATCAAACCTACAGCGTATCTAAGTATATCAACCTACAACATATCTAAGTATATCAAACCTACAACGTATCTAAGTATATCTAACCTACAACATTTCTGAGTGTATCAAACCTACAACGTATCTAAGTATATAACACCTACAACATATCTAAGCATATCAAACCTACAACGTATCTAAGCATATCAAACCTACAACATATCTAAGTATATCAAACCTACATCATATTTGAGTACATCAAACCTACAACATATCTAAGTATATCAAACTTACAACATATTTGAGTATATCAAATTTACAACATGCTTGAGTATATCATACCTACATCATACTTGAGTATATCAAACATACAACATACTTGAGTATATCAAACCTATAACATATTTGAGTATATCAAAGCTACAACATACTTGAGTATATCAAACCTACAACATACTTGAGTATATCAAAGCTACAACATACTTGAGTATATCAAACCTACAACATACTTGAGTATATCAAAGCTACAACATACTTGAGTATATCAAAGCTACAACATACTTGAGTATATCAAACCTACAACATACTTGAGTATATCAAAGCTACAACATATTTGAGTATATCAAAGCTACAACATACTTGAGTATATCAAACCTACAACATACTTGAGTATATAAAACCTACAACATACTTGAGTATATCAAACCTACAAAATACTTGAGCATATCAAAGCTACAACATACTTGAGTATATCAAAATTACAATCAATATTAAAAGACATTGATTCTTTGTTAACCAATCTCTGCTAGACAAAGAAATATCTCTTTACTTTATTCCCATACATTCATGTCTGTTAAAGAATAACCAAAGGCGGAAGTCAACTCAAATGCCAGAATAAGAACTTTGTGTCTTGAACAACAATATGTCTACAGAGGCTATTTAATCCTTACTAGAAAATATCACTTTTAAAGTGAAGTTGTATTATGATACGTTGAGATGTCTGATGTTTTCACGTAATATGTTAACACAACAGACATTGTCTCCTTCCACTTTAACTATAAAGTAGTACAGAACGTATTGTTTTGTATTCATGTATATTATTAAAACATAATTGAAGAGTTTAGTTTTATATCGTTGTACGTGCATTTCTTTGTTTTGTACTACTTGATGGAAACGCCTTTTAATTGTGACCCAGGCTGATTGTTTTATCCAGCAGCTGAGTCACGTCCACAGATAACATTAGTTTTATTGTCATCAGTCTTGCTATGACAGTCATCTATAGAGGTACTATTATTACATTCATTCATAACAAGCAGTAATACAGTCATAACAATCTAAATCATTTTCTAAATATGAATTACTTTCTATATATGAATTACTTTCTATATCTGAATTACTTTATAATACTGAATTACTTTCAAAATCTGTATTGCTTTCTAAATCTGAATTACTTTCTAAATTTGAATTACTTGTTTAATCTGCATTACTTTCTAAATCTGAATTACTTTCTAAATTTGAATTACTTTTTTTAATCTGCATTACTTTCTAAATTTGAATTACTTTTTTAATCTGCATTACTTTCTAAATTTGAATTACTTGCTAAATCTGAATTACTTTTTTAATGTGCATTACTTTCTAAATCTGAATTGCTTTCTAAATTTGAATTACTTTTTTAAATCTGCATTGCTTTCTAAATTTGAATTACTTTTTTAATCTGCATTACTTTATAAATTTGAATTACTTTTTTAATCTGCATTACTTTCTAAATCTGAATTACTTTGCCTGAAATATGAAACAGGATTTTTAAATATCAGCGTGTTCACGACATTTGTTCCAACATTGTTAATTTTGTAAACTTTAACGTTTCCCATTTATATGCTACAACCACACATTTGTAATCCTGTAGTATATGTTACCTTGTAGGCCGTATGAAATATAAAGAAATTCCTATAGTGTCTGCAATGGCTGTATTATCGATTGTCTTTACTGGTAAGACAGTCGGGCAGAAGAGAAAAATCAAGTCTTGCCCAGTTGGACATATGACCTCAGAAGTTTGGACTAGAGGAGATTATATGGCAGTGACGAACACAGTATGAAACAGAACAGCAACATTCTTCTTCTTCTTCTATCCTTCCTCAATTGCCGTTGACGTCGAGGGGAGATACAATCTGCGATTCTTTGCTCTTCTGTTGACCTCTTCTGGTGTTATCCCCCCTAGTGACTCTAGTATTCCCTTTATCCATCTCTTTCTCGGTCTTCCTCTTAATCTGGCGTTTTCGTAGCGTTTGTTTATGGTTCTTTGAGTCATTATTAGTTCTTTTTGTCTTGTTATGTGGCCGAACCAATTTATCTGTTGTTTCTTTATGTTTTCGATGGCTGGTTCAATTTTGAGTTTTTTCCTCAGGTCGGTGTTTCTTACTCTGTCCCTTAAGCTGATTCCTGTCATTCTTCTGACACATTATATTTCGATGGTCGTTGTCTTTCTTATTTTTCTAGAGTCCAGGGTCCAATTCTGGCACTGATAGCACTGAGTTGGTAGAAAATTGATTGACAGCAACATTAAAGTAAAAAATAACACTTAACCTCAACACTTCATGCGATGACTCCAAATCGAAGACTTAATTACGTTACAAAAGTTGATTAATCATCATCATTATAATTTAGCTTGTCCTTGTTAATTGGTCCCAACAACGTCTAACCTGCGTTTCTCTAGGTCCTGCGCGAGTTGTCTGACGTCTACGGCAGTAAATCGTGTCACATCTGTGATATCACGTGACCCTCTTCTTATAGGTCTTGCTACACTCCCTTTACCAAGAACTACACACTCTATAATTATCTTCTTTGTCATTATCTCCTTTTATATAACCAATATTTGTAATTTCTTGTGTTTCTGGATATACGTTTATTAACACACAACTCGCTCTATTTAATTGTCACAAACGCACGTGCCTAATTAACCTGCTTGCTTCTAAAGTCTCTACAATACACATACACTTTGTGAAACCGTCTATGAATCTATAAACTACACAAATATATTTCTCATGACCGTCTATGAATCTATAAACTACACAAATATACTTCTCATGACAGTCTATGAATCTATAAACTACACAAATATATTTCTCATGACCGTCTATGAATCTACAAACTACACAAATATACTTCTCATGACTGTCTATGAATCTATAAACTACACAAATATACTTCTCATGACAGTCTATGAATCTATAAACTACACAAAAATACTTCTCATGACAGTCTATGAATCTATAAACTACACAAATATACTTCTCATGACTGTCTATGAATCTATAAACTACACAAATATACTTCTCATGACTGTCTATGAATCTATAAACTACACAAATATACTTCTCATGACTGTCTATGAATCTATAAACTACACAAATTTACTTCTTATGACTGTATATGATTCTAAAAACTGTACAGATGCACCTCTAATGTCTGTATATGAATCTATAAACTACACAAATTTACTTCTTATGATCGTATATAAATACATAAAACATTGTATGTGCCAAATCGTCTATTTGTATTGTCTAAGACAACTGATGGAATGATCAAAATATATTTTTATGATCGATAAAGAAAATCTGCACAAACTTCTTTGGTTATTCCCAGATCCACATACATCTCAGAAAGGGCCTCTATAATCTCGACTACAGATATTATTCGAGAACCTTCCATTGAACTACACACTATTCTTATGTAACTTTCTACAGATGGCAGAAACAAATGTATCCAGTTGAGATATCAAGATCGCGGTCTAGAATAGCCTCATGCAGAAACATCAACTCTTCCTTCTATGGACTCTACTGACCTAGTTCAATAGCCTCTATCGCTGACATCTCTAAGCTCATCACTGTCTTCTGAAATAGTGAGCGCTATATAGGTGAGTTTGGCTTTTGAGATCATTTGTTTTCTTCATCTGTTTGGAACAGGCAAATAATTGCTATATCACTTCATCCAGAATCCCTCTTTTTTTATTCACTTTTGACCTACCGCCGCTCCTCCTGTCCACTTCCTACATACCTGCTTCTCATCCCTCCTCCTATCCACTTCCTACATACCTGCTTCTCATCCCTCCTCCTGTCCACTTCCTACATACCTGCTTCTCATCCCTCCTCTCCATTTCTCATCTTCTATACTTCCCTACCTCTCTAGTGACTTACTTCCTCCGGACCACCCCTCTATCACTCTACCGCCCTTCCCCCTACCTACTTGATTTATACCGGTTTCCTTATGCTTCCTCTCATCATCTCTTCCTCCGGTACTCCCTGCCATCGTTGACCTACCTTTCTACTCTTCCAGTTCAAGGCCTTCCATTCTGTAGAGCCTATATCTTTCTCGCCCATCTCTCAATTCACTACTTGGTCTTTTCATTCACTCTTTCTTTTACCTCTCGCGGGATCTCTCACTTGTAGTGTTGGAGTGATTTATGGCATGGTTCGCCCCTACGGGCATTTGCTTTTGGGCTTCTAGCTTCCCTTGCACCATTGACCATCGTTCCCCAGCAATTTGGCAGTTTCGCCTATCTTTCTTCTTCCCCCACTCTCCTCTCTTTGTTTCCCCGCCACTTGTCCTTCCACTCGCCTATCTCAATCACGTGTTACTTTCTTAACACATTCCTAATGCTCCTAGTCATTCTGATTTGTTTCAGCACGGAGGACTGACTTGCTGCTCGAAGCTAAGTGCATTTTATGATACATTTTTATTTTTCTCTTTCTCGTTTTCCATTTTATATATCTTGACGCCCATCCTACCTCTCCTTATGTAGTATTCATTTCTCTCTCCTTTCTTATTTCTACATCCTACTCTCCTAGGCCTCCACTTGATCATCTAACATGTAGTTATAGATAATTGCGCTTCACCGTTTGTTGTCGTTGTCCTTGTATTCTGAAGAAGGCCACAGGCCGAAACGTCAGTATTGTGTTGTGTTCCTTCCTTGTAAAGCTGTCATCATACTTTGGAGTGTTTATCACACCCTACCACTGGCTCTTCTTCCTCTGTTGGTTTGTCCCTGCGATTACGTTATCAGATTGGCAGACATGGGTCAATCTTTTCATACAGTTGGGTACTCATTCAATCAATAGGTAAGGTGTATTATGTCAACAGATGTATTATGTCAACAGGTATGTTATGTCAACAGATGTATTATGTCAATAGGTATATTATGTGAACAGGTGTATTATGTCAACAGGTATTAAGTCATTAAGTTGTAGTATATCAAAAGGTGCATTATGTCATTAAGGTATATTATGTCAGCAGTTGTGTTATGTCAAGAGGTGTATTATGTCAACAGAAGCCTCGGTGGCTAAGTGGTTAACTTTCTCGCTTTCTTATCAGAAGGATCCTGGTTCGATCCAGATGCAGATTTTTTTCGGTGCGACTAAGACTCCGGAGGTCACCCAGCCTGAATAAATTGGTGCCAGAGATTTTTATAGGAAGTAAAGTCGGCCTGACGAGATGCCGACCACAACAGCCAACAGAAAAATGTGCCGTGGTCAAAGAAAAGTATGGTAAGAAACACCATATTCTCCATATGCCTAGTAAGTAGGGCAGGCAGCATTTACTTTACTTTTTATTTATTATCCGAGTTTCTGCTGGAGCTAATGAGTTTAATGTTCTGTGCACACCATGAGCTGTGACATCCGGATCGTGTTTCGATATTCCGATTGTGTACGATGAATTATGATATCGTATGAAGGACAGTTTGGCGGTGATCACTTTCGGTGCTGTTACGCCTTATGTCTTTTGATGTGTGCTGTAGCTGCTATTATGGGGACTGCAGCTGCATTTCTTTGTTTTGATCCTTAAATGTGATGAGATGTTAATTCCGATGATCTCACTGGCACGAGCGGTTGAAAAAATTATGGATTTTAATTCGTTTGCCGTGATACCGAGGCCTTCAACTAACTCTAATTACTTTTTACATCAATACCAAATCGGTGCAACATTAGTGATGTGTTTTGTGACTACTGTTGAACAATTATGTCAAATCAACGATATAGATCATATTGTAAGTTTGATCTCATATCTCATACGTAACGTATGATGAAATCAACACAACGTCAGATGAAACCGACTCTACAACAATTACACAAGTCAGTACTACAATGTTAATAATGATAAGGATTTGTACAGGATAACTCTCGTAATGAAAAAGCTGATAATTCTTCCTCAGGCACTGAAGTAAACAGTAGATGATGAAAGATAACAGGAAGACTAAAATCAATAGAGAACAGTTCATTATGCTTCAAAACATATGCGCAAGATAATTGAGAATGATATAGCAGCGTCCATGCAGTGAAAGTCAGTGGTATCTGTATTGTGCACTGTCGTTACCTTTGAAAGAGCATAACATAGCGCAGCATGCACAAACAGGTGTTGGCTACAAAACCGCTGGGTGAAAGTAATAGTCATGAATAAATACATGATATTCTGCAGCAGAAACGACACGTCTGAGTATCTGATATAACTCACAGCCGTGGCAGATAACGCACTTAATGTGAGAAGTTATAGTCAGACATATACACCAGTATCACAACTCAGTAATAATCACATCAGTACTAATTGTAAGAATAACACGAGAAAACTGTAAACAAAATATATGGATGAGAGATACCCGTCCAGAATTGTTAACTAGTAATCGATATCTTAAACATACGTTTTGTTTTAAGTCATTTTACGTGTAGTTCTGCTTCTGCTTTTCTCTTGTCACTGATACCGAAAGGTGTCGTAGTTATATCAGTTGTCGTTCTTGAGCTGCTCGAACTGTCTGAATTAGTGATTTTTCTTTGTTGTTACATGTCTGTCGGGGTAAACCCCCAACGTGTGTTTTTCTTAAGTTAAGCCCTTAACTTACGACTGACTCAGTAGGTCGGTAAGGGATAAATATGTTATGCTCAGAGAAATACACAGAAGATGGAGATTAAAGTAGCAACGATAAATATATGCGGGATAAAAAATAAAGAAGTCGAACTTATAGAAGAAATGACGAAAAGGAAAATTAAAATACTAGGATTAGCTGACACCAGAGTAAAAGGACAACAGATAAAGAAAACACACATGAACTACACGAAAATATTCTCAGCAATCGACAACTCAAAAAGAGCAACACATGGAGTAGGTTTTATCATCGACCCAGAACACGCAAAGAACATTCTAGAAATAAAATACCATTCAGAAAGAATTATCACAATTAAACTACTAGAAGACGATCGAAATACAAATTACGTTCAAATCTATGTCCCATGCAACAACAATGAAAGAGACAGCGAAGAATTATACGACACATTGAATGAAATCATTAACAAGATTGACGAAAGCGACGACATGTTAGTGATGGGAGATTTTAATGGAAGGCTTGGGAAACGCAACAGTGAGAACAGTGATATCTTAGGACCCTTTGGCGTTAAAACAGCTGAAATAAACGAAAATGGAAGCAGACTGCTGGAGCTATGCAATCAAAATGATTTATTTATCACCAACACATTCTTCAAACACAGAGAGTCGCAAGTATACACCTGGTACACATGGTATGACACAACATGTAGAAGCCAGATAGATTTTATACTAACAAGAAAACAGAACAAGAAAAGAGTAACCGACAGCAGAGCAATCCCAAATATTACAGACGACACGGATCACAACATGGTTATGATCACACTAAGACAGCCAAAAATAAAGAGAATATACGAAAACAAACAAAAGAAGCGAAAAGAACAAACAATAAAAATAAAACAATTAAAAGATCAAGAAACAAGGAAAACCCTAGAAGAAAAACTAAGAGAGGAATTCAAGAAACTCCCCAACGAAGTATGCACAGTAGAAGAAGAGTGGAAACAATTTAAAGAAACAGTAACCAACATCTCTAAAACAGTTTGTGGAACGAACCTAAGAACAAGAGAAGGGAAAAAGAGCACCCCGTGGTGGAACGAAACAATCAGAGAAGCAATTAAGGAAAAGAAGAAACTGTTTATAAAAATTGGAGGGAGAATAAGAACCAAGAAAAATATGAAAAATATGCCTTAGTCCGAAAAACAGTTAAAATGTTGATCAAAGAAGCTAAGCAAAAGAATTGGACAGAATTCGGACAAAACATGAGCAGGGACTTCAAGACAGCCACAAGAGATTTCTACAAAGCGGTAAAAGCCACAAGAGCGAAAAATAAAATCACGATCCTACTGAGCTGATAAATGACAAAGACGGACAGCCAATATCAAATAACCAATGTATGCAACAGAGATGGAATGAATATTTTGAAGACCTGTTAAACATACCAACTATCAATAAGACAACAAAAACCACGCCAGAACTCACAAATACTGAACCCAACATCATGAAATAGGAAATCGAAGAAAGAAATCAAATATGCACCAAGAAATAAAGCACCGGGGATAGATAACATACCAATAGAAATAATAGTAGCAGCAGGAGAAACAGGAATGCAATGGCTGCACAGAATATTTAAAGCAGCATGGCACCAACAACAAGCCCCAGAAGGCTGGCAACAGGCAATCATCATACCAATATGGAAAAAGGAGTTCCGAAAAAACAGAGGATGTACCGACGCACTATACACACTAAAACAGCTTGCAGAAAAAATCGACAGAAAACAATAAAACTTATACATAGCCTTCATTGACCAGGGAAAAGAATCCGACAGAGTAAACAGAGAACAACTGTGGGAGATACTAACAATATACGGAGTAAGCCAACATCTAACCAACCTTATTAAAAGCATCTACGTCAACAGCAACTGCAGGGTCAGAACAGCAGCAGGCTACACAGACCATTATGAAGTTAGATCAGGCGTAAGACAGGGGTGCGTTATATCCCCTCTACTGTTTATTACATACATGGACCATATATGCAAGCTAGCCAACCCATCAGAGACAGAGGAGATCAACGAGCTTTTATTTGCAGACGATCAGGCACTAATATATGAAACAATAGAAGACCTACAAGAACACTTAAGCAAACTCAACATCTCAGGCACAAAATACAACATGAAAATCGACGTCAACAAAACAGAAGTCATGAATGTCGCGAAAAATAAACAGAACATCAACATAACTATAGAAGGCAGACAACTAAAACAAGTAGTGGAATTCAAATACCTAGGAAGTCTACTGACAAACGATAATTCTCAAACAGCAGAGATAGAATCAAGATGCAACAAAACTTGTCAAATCATCGGAGAGTTATCATCACTATTGTCCAGCAAGGAAATAACTCTGGAGGCAAAACGAGCACTATACAATCTTCATCCCAACGTTGTGCTACCAATGCCAAACCTGGACCCTAGATGCAAGAACAATAAGAAAAATAACCTCTACAGAGATGAAATGTGTTAGACGAATGACAGGAAACAGTCTGAGAGATAAGATCAGAAATGAAGAACTGAGAAAAAAGCTGGGAATAGCACCCGCCATAGAATATATAAGGAAACAACAGATAAAATGGTTTGGCCACGTGACAAGGCAGAACGAACAAAACACAACACAACGAGCCTTTAACAAACGTTGTGAGAACAGCAGACCCAAGGGTCGACCACGAAAAAGATGAGTTGATGATTAGAAGCACTAGGAAACATAACAGCAGCAGAGGCGAACTGAAGAGCAAAAGACCGGAAATTATATCTCCCCTCGACGCTGAAAGGCAGATCAGGAAGGAAAGAAGAAGAAGAAGTTACATAGTCTCAATCACTGAATCTATCCATCTTCTACTAGGTCTTCCTCTTGCTCTTTTTCCATGCATTCTCGAGAAGAATGCCCTTGATGGTGATTGGTGAGGATTCATTCTGACCAGGTGGCCCAACTATTTAAGTTGTTGTTGTTCTATATATTCTTGGCAGGGTTTTATTCCTACAATTTTTCTTATGGTTTCATTTAGTATTCTATCTCTTCTTGTGTTGTTTGTTACTTTTCTCAAGCATCGCATCTCACATGTATTGATTTTTCTGAAATATGATTTAGAAAGGATCCACGTTTGACTTTCATAGCACAAAGTTGGTATAAAAAATGGTATTTATCATTTGTAGTTTAGCTGCTATAGAGGGGGGGGGGGGTTTAATATTTTTAAAAATACGCTGCGCGGAAAAAAATATCAAAATCGAAAAAAAAATGCATCCATGAGGCTTCATAGAGTCATAACAAGCAGTACACACGAGTCAACACATAATATTTATGACTGAGATATGCATTATAAAATATACATATAATTTTATTGTCGTTCGATCCAAATTACATTTGAAGAACATGAAAGCCATGGCTTATTCTGCTTGACTTGAACAAGATCAAAAGAAAGTAAGGTATTAGTGCTAGAAATGATTTCACAGAAGCTGCTTGTAATCTGTCATAACTCACAATCTCATCTGTGTCCTAAGAATTAGCACAAAGCTAGTCTCACATTTAATCCATGTATTGACTTTAACGACTTGTTTTCTGTATAAACAATTTCGCATTCTGTTTACAATGATTGCCTTGATGAGCACAGACATGAAAACAATTACAAACAGATTTCATTTGATTAAAAGTCTGATTACCTCAGACCATAAACATTTCAACGTAATTAGTGCAGTCTATATGTCAATTAAGTTGCTATTTTCACCTTCGTATGTATGTCTCTTGCTGCCTGGTTATGACGCCTGCGATTTATGTGTAAATTTCGTTCTTTGTGTGCGAAGTCCATTGTCTTTTCCACTCTTCTTATCTCCCTTTTTTCCGAGGCCAATTATTATTGTTCCCTAAATACTTTTGAGGCATTTGACGTGTACAATGTAATACAATCTTCGTCAAAATGTCATTTAAGAACTAGTTCTTACATATATCTAGGCCTGAATTAGCTTATTGCGTTATTTGTGGGTCTTCATCATTGCACTCAGAACATGTCCATAGGTGCTCAGATCCCCTCCTCAGCAAGTCCCGTCCAGCGACTGACGACTCCAGTTCTGTATTGGGTGATAGGTCTTCTTATACGTCAACTAAGTTTCTGGTTTCTGGCTGTACCCATCTTAACTCCCACACTGTACCCATCTTAACTCCCACACCTAACCCATCTTAACTCCCACACTGTACCCATCTTAACTCCCATATCTTTCATCCGTGACGCAGACTGATGGTTGTAGAAATCCTGTGCCCTTTCCTCATATCATAGGGCATAGATGACGGAACTAGATGACGTAGCTGGCCTGATCCATTGGTTGACCGTCTTCAACGACAGCACAGCTAGTCAACTTGTCTGCTCTTTCATTCCCCTGTATTCCCGCATGTCGGGACGTAGGCAAATGTGACCCTACGTATTTTTGACTTCTGTAATGAATCTACTAATTAACTTAATGATTTGTCCTACTTTTTTCATGATACTTAAACAATAATTTTATTTAGATAAAATCTCTCGCCGACAGGATATGGTGAATGAACTAAGCTTAGAGCACTTTCACATCTTTAGTCAGTTATATTTTAGTTGATTTGCTATTTTAATTTCATAAACGTCTTTTGTATATGATTATTGTTCAGTACGTTAAAGTTGGGAGCTGCGATAGCTCAACCGTTAGTGAACAGGACTACAAAGTACAAGAGGTCGGGTTCGATCCTGATCGACGGCTTGCGGATTCACCAAGCTTTAATAAATGGTTACCGGATTTTTCTGGGAAAGTAAAGAGGCACTATCGTAATACCGACTACATTACAACAAAAATCGTGTGCCGAAGGTCTATAAAAGTTATGGTCACACTATTCCCTATACGCCACTGGGCCAGACGAAGCTCTTTACTTTTTACTTTCCTTTACGTCAAAGTTGAATAATTGAAATTATAGTTGACATTTAAAGATAAATAATGTTTGGTTAAACAGTGGATACTTCTAACCCCAAGATGGCATATATTTGTCAAACTTTACCATATTTAACATCACAATAATTATTCTTTTATAATATCATCAGTAATACAAGAATTTATTTTTCTGGTATAAGTTACATTTTAAAAATAAGTTCACAAATGATGTAGTTGGTTCAGATCATCTTCATTCATGTTTTTTTAAAAGTTATAACAGAGATTTAAGATTAAAATAAACAGATGAGCTCAGTTTAGTGGGGCATTTAATTCATTCATGGTAATTGGTTGGTTGAGTGAGTACGTGAATTTGAGATAATGACAGCATACCCTGTAATGTACATGTCAGACTGTTTCTTTCCCTGCAGTGAGAGAAAACTGTACTTAAAACCATGACACTGACATATCCAAACCTATCAACAATTATAAGAGGTTTTGGCTTAACATTTCCCAAGCATGCAGGCATTAAGCAGATACTGTGTAATTCATTTTTGACAATAGAAAAAGAAAAAAGAGTTCATTAATTTTATGTAGAGGGTCTTAACATATGAATATGAATTATGGACAATAGGACAACAGACAAGTAAATCACTGGTGGCTGTAGAAATGTGGTTTTACAGAAGAATGTTGAAAATACCAATCACAGCTATGAAGAATAATGAAAACGTTCTGAAATGGGCAAAGACAAAAAGAGAGCTAATTTCCAATATTAGGAAGAAAAATTATCATTTCTTGGACATGTAATGAGAAGAGAACAACTGGAATATATTGTAACAACTGGAAAAATTGAGGGACGAAGAGATAGAGGGAAGCAAAGAGAAAAGATACCAGACAGCTTAAGAGAATGGCTTGGCAGAAGGTCAATAACAGAAATGGTAAATAACTGTCGAGATCGAAAGTTGTGGAGAGACATGATCATCTACGCCAGCAGGCCTGGTACTTGATGGTGATATTGATGATGATGATGATGGTGGTGACAGGAAGTAGAAATGTCTTTTGCGAAAGACCCTCAGCTTTGAGAAGTACATATTTACGACAAATTAGGAAATGGCGTAACTAAAATTATGATATTGTTTATATCGGACAACATCAGTTGAGGCAACTCTCAATCAATCTTTGCCGTTCTCCTGGTTTAGGATTTATGTGAATAACTTAACAGATTCGGACAGTTTCACGGTAAAACTATATGGTTCTGCCTCATGTAACAATGAATCACGGTTTGTAGTTAGTTCGCACGAGATTGATGCCATTTGCTCTGGGGCTGGTCTGATCAACAAGTTACGGAATGAAGGGGATAGTTGCAAATAGTTGCAAATATCTGCTCCATCTACATTGGCGGGGGTCGGAATGTGGCTCTCAAACAGAACACAAACCAGACCGACACTTTTAATGCTTGTTATACAGGAGACGGATGTGGACGGATATGTTAGGCATATGTCATATCTTTGTGTGTACATGTCTATGTCAGTCATATCTCATATCTTTATGTGCATGTTTATGTTAGTCACGTGTCATATATCTTGATGTGTGTCAGTGTTAGTCATGCCTCGTATCGCTGTGTGTATGTCTGTGTTGGTCACATCTCCTATCTTTGTGTGTGCATGTCTGTGTTAGTCACCTCTAGTGACTCGGGCAGATGGTGTTCGTAAACCTGGGAGGGCCGACCATCTAAGGGCAGAATCCCCCTAATGAAAAGATCATCGGCTGCCTTGCAGAAAGATTGGGGACAATAAAAGGCTAAGGAATACAAACCTGAATAAAATGCTGGCTGAAATCGGATGCACTTGGCCACTGGCGCAGAACACAGTGCAACATTTTAACGGGTGTTCAGAGTGGATCTGGCAGACTCTAAATGTGATATACTGTCTGTGGGGGCGATCAACACACTTAACCTGACAGCTGACTTCATGTGAGAGTCTGGAATCCTACTCTGATTGAGTCCTGATCGTAGAGAGATATCTAGGAAACATGGATACTACATGGGTGAACACCATGCTAATGCAAGGGAATGGCACTGACTATAGTACTGTAAGGAGATTTGTACCAAGTAGAAAGGATCAACAACTGTTAATGACTAATGCAGGTAGCAGACAAAATGGATTATTGTAAAATGGTGAAACCATGTTTGCTTCAAAATCTAAAGATAATCTGGATTATCATACTGAGATGAATCGTCAATTTAAAAATAAAATGGATTGAAAGAACTGTGATTCGGCTATTGGATCGATCCTGGTGTCTAGTGATGGACAATGCTGGCAACCATATTGTTGTTGCAGTTAAAGACATGTCCCAACATCATCAACTACTAAAGTTGAGATTACAATGTGACTAACACAGGAGCATATTCTATTTACACAAATGTCCATGGAGCCTGAAATGTTGTCACTTGTTATACATAAACACAGGGCAAAGACTTACTATATTGAATACCGAAGCAGGATCCTAGGTGGTTACGATTAACTACCTACCATTCACACTTAAATCCAATTGAATTAGTTTGGGTAAGAGTAAAGGGTGAAGTGGCACGTGAAAACAATGCCTTCAAACATTCAGGTGTACAGGGAACAAGCAAATAATTACAGTGCTGCGGTAAAGCAAGGAGCAAGTGTTAATTACACGCCACTATTTGTTCCCTGTCACGTGTACTTTCGATTGCTTATACTGCCCTCTCGGACATTGACAAATAATGTTGGATCAAATATGAGGACATGTAAGGAAGGAGAAAGAAGATTATCTGTGGATGGATGGTTTGTCTTTCATTTAACCTAAAACAGTGATCAACTTGTTCGACTCATCTGATTCGGAAAAGCGTGTGTTGATTTAATCGATTTAACTGAGTTGA